>CAKNXH010000710.1:77015-104166 GCA_932178445.1 Andricus quercusramuli | reverse complement strand
TTATTTACATATATATATATATATATATATATATATATATATATATATATATAGTTTGTAGAATTTTATAATTGTTAACAGTTAACATTTACTCTATTCTAAGAAGAGAAAGGCATGTAAGGCCATGTTAGATCTTATTTCTCTGACCCTTGGTGTTAATTTAATTTCCTATCTTGAGAAAAGCAAGACGTCTTTTTATGTGTCCGTCTTTAACACGTATTTAACCGATTTAGAGTCCCCTTTGAGGTCGCGGCTGCTTGAGTTTCAGTAAATTAATACCAATTAAAACCCGACTTTTTAGCTAACATCCGGACTAGTGCGATTACAAGGGGCTTTCGTTACTCTACTGCTCTATCGCCTTTAACTTTCCAAAAAGGTCCCTTTGAATTCAGAGGGATGATATGGAGGACCTTGTTCCAACGACAAATTGCAAACTTTGCCGAAACGACCACATCACATATATTCCTCACTTGGAATTACACACATTTCTGTGTAAAGAGAAAATAACCCTCGGCTTTTCTGCTAGACGCATATAGGCCACATTAGGGTGGTCCAAAAATGCATTGCATTTTTTTTTAAATTATCACCCCCCCCCCCCCCCTAAAGTTTCCTTTTCCGGAAAAATAAAATCCGTATTTTTTTCCTTTAGAATTCCAATATCAACAAGTGCCATCGTGCACTTGAAAATCCCATATAGTTAACATGGGGAAAATTTTTTTATTTTGACAAATTGGACTGATAATTGAGGATTTGATTGAAAGTTGCCAAATTTTTCAGGCACTAAAGAGGAGTATCTATCGAATAAAGCATATTAATAACTTTAATTTTTCCCCCTCTCCCCTTCCCAAATAAAAACGTAGTTTTTTATATTTTTGGGTCATATTGGGGGGGGGGGGGTGAAAGTTATCAATATGGTTTCATTCCGTAGGCACTCTTCTTCAATCTTTGAAAAAGTTGGCAATTTTCGATCAAATACGGAATTATCATCAATTTTTCGACAATCCAAAATTTTCCCATGTTAACTATATGGGAGTTTTCAGTGCCCGGTAGCACGGGTTAATATTGGTATTTTAAAGAAAAAAATACGGATTTCATTTCTCCGGAAATGAAAACTTTTTTTGAAAACTCTAGCTCTAAACAAGTTTTTTGGATCACACTAAGGCCACACGGACGGGCTGAACCAAGTTTAAATGGAAGTTCAAAGTAATCAGGATTTTTTAATTGTTCATTGTAATATGTGATCCCGCGAAAATTATAAGATAAAAGCAAAGAAAATCGGTTGTGCGCTTTTTGAAAAAAATCGATTTTTTTTTTAATTATTGAGAAATGAAGAAATTTTCTTAAGCTCATATGATAAATATTGTTTACCATTTTTTAATTATTCTTTTTATTGAACGTGGTTGTATGTTACCTCACGAATATATCAAAATTAAAATTAAAATAATCAGAGGAGGCTTTTTTGAAAGAAATGGATATTATTAATTAATTACTTATATGCCAAATATTAGTTACAATTTTTTCTAATAGATTTTTTTATTGATAGCGATTGTCTGTAACCTTAAAAAATATTTGAAAATAAAAATAAAGATAATCAGGTGATTTTCAAAGAAAGGCAACTTGTGCATTTAATCCCATTTTTTTTTTAATTTTTACAAGGTGTGACAGAATTGATGTCCAATAAAGTTAACTTAATTTTTTATTTTTTTAAAAGGACTTTTTCAGACTGACTGACTGAGTCACTTCTTTCTGATTTACATTTAGAGAATAATTTCGTTGAAAATGATTACGTTTCATTTAGGTTTAAATATACTTGTAAAATTTATGGAAACCCCCAGTTTGCTTTTTTGAATTTTATAAGTGATATAACTCTGGTAATTATTTTTTTTATCAAAAAAAGTCATGAACATAAATTGTTTAACTTTATGATTACTGCTGATAACCATCCATAGAATTTATTAATCTTGAAAAAATGTGGTCTCAAAAATTTTGAAAATGCGCTCACTTTTTGAATTTTCATTCAAAATGACTGGCTAACGATGAGCATAGTTATCACTTTCAGTTAAATATTTGAAACCTATAGTAGTTTTTAAAAATGTTAGTGGTTCTATATATTATATGAACCTTCAATGTATCAATTTCATAAAAGACAAAGGGTTTCAAAAATAGTAATTGCGATGAAAATATGAAAATTATCATTTGTACAGATGTCTCGTCTCGCCCCATGCTCTGGGGCGAGACGAGACACGTATTGAGGCGACATGAGACACCTCAACTAATTATTAGTTTTTGTTAATAGAAGATAATTTTTCGTGTTTTTCGTAGACATAGAAGATTACTTGAAGTATTCTGAGGATGGCAATAACTGTCATAGACACTTCTAGCCACGAATGTCACTTTTTCTTATGTAAGTTTTCATTATTGCAAATCTCTTTTGAATTTTTATATATTTTCAAAAATTCCACTCAAAACAATTCAAATAAAAAAAAATAGAAAAAATCTTTTCTGCTAGCTCCATAAAGATGTTATAACAAGCATGACAAGAGCGTCTCATCTCACCCCATGAATCCGGCTCATTCCGCCCCAAATCACAATTATGATTAAAACTTCAACATTACCTGTTTTTAGTGATTAATCGTATATAAATAATAATAATAATAATAATAATAAATCTTTATTGAGTTCGTAACAAGAATGATATGTACATGGCAGACAGAGTTAACATAAGAACCCAAAGGGCGAGGTACAGCTTAAAGCTGCTTTCAAACCTAACCCTCTGCGTTAATACATTCAAGTTCGGTAAATAAACTTCACGACAAACTTTACTTTAAAAATATTATCTGTTATTTTTAATCATTTCTTTTTGTTCTATGATATCATAGAATAACAGGATTCAGGTTTTGAAATTTTAATCATTTTTATTTTTACATTATCTACTCTATTTCATTTTTTTCTTTTTCCGAGAAATTAAAAAATCATTATTACTATTATTTCGGAAAAGAACAGGAACAAAAATCACATATTTTTAGAGAAAATGCAGTGTCTCATTTGACCCCGTATGCTCATCTCGCCCCGGTCTCCCCTAATCGAAAATATTATATATATTTTTCATTTGTTTCATACATTTTTTGTATGAAGCACTGAGTTTCTCTTTATTATAAATATTTCTCTTGAAAAATAAGAGATTCAATATTTGCTATTCAGTCTACTTAGTTTATATTGAAAATTGTGTTCTAATTATGGCAAAAGCATGAGATTCGGCGATATGGTTCCTTTTGACATTACAAAAATTAATCGACCCGGTGCCAAAAATTTGAAAAAAATCTGCCCGCTGGGTGAGCACATTCTCATCACGCGCTGCGCGAATGGCTCGCTGCCTGGGGCGCGCGACTTTTGATTCTCGCGCTTCGCGCTCGATAATGCATTTACCTTGCGCTACACGCTCGGCCTTTGTATTTCCCCCACAATTATGCAAACAACTTTTAAAATCGAAGGTCAAAGCATCCACAACTGGAATTTGGTGATTGTGAATTCTCTTTTGTTAAAGCTCCTTCGACTTTAACGAACACATTCTCATCACGTATCTCGTGCTGGGCACTCGATTTTGTCCAAAATCTGAACTTTTCTACATTATGTTCAACACATTTATATCGAATGTATATTACATTTATTTATATACCTAGGCCTGGAATTGCTTATTCAGATATCGCAAAATAAAGTACAAGTTTTATTTATCATGATTAAGTTAATATTTGTTTCTTATTTAACATTAAATTTCATTCTGAGATACCCTGAAAAACATATAATTTCAATCAGTTTATATTATTACAATTCATAATATACATTAGTGTTGAAACACACGTATTTACATTGTCTTGTATTTATGACTGAAAAAAAGTGCGCATGCTATAAAAAGAATGTGTTATTAACTATTTTATTGCAACTTGTGTCGTCCTTCCATAAATTTAGTTTGTTTATTTCCGATGTTATTTTTTTGCAATTTAAACTAAAAATGTACAACCTAGCGTAAAGTGATTCCAAGAAATGTTGTAGATATAACTTAGGCGAAAAATTTTGTTAAATAAAATGTCATTGTAGCTTGTGTCCTTTTTTCAAAAAGTAAATTTTTTTATTTCCAATATATTTTTATAAAAAGAACACATAACAAATTTTCAGATCTTTTTTGGTTGAACAACTTTTATTTTTTAATTTTTCTTCGTACCTTGTGCCATTTTCCAAAACACTTTACTTTTTAGGATTAAAAAATTTTGTTTCTTATTTTTTTCCGTACCTTGTGTCATTTGTCTGAAAATTCAATTTTTCTATCTTTAATGCAGTAGATCGCCCAATTTTTTAATGAAATGGCAAGCTTTAATTTTCAGAAAACTCCCCACCATTTTATTAATTTTTTAAATTTTCAATTTTTCCTGCGGATTTACAAAGAATGTGAACTTGCTCTCCAGAATAAAAAAAAAAGAATAATTCAATATCTTATTAAGTTGAAAAAATACAGTTTTTCGATGAAAATTGACAATTTTTTTTCGAAAAAAAAATTTTGAACAATTGTTTGTTAACTGGTCTGAAAACTTTTCTTATTCAAAAAGGACCCCACAGAACGAATTGCATTCTTTTTTAACAATTAGAGCAAAATTTAATTGTACTGCTTAGACTAATTATGATATCTAATTTCAAGATATTTGTCACTTGCGTAAATATATTACTGAAAGGAGTTTAATTATTTATATTATTCAAATTGAATCTTTTCACAGAAATTAAAGGAAGGACATCTAACTAGGTTAAGGAGCTCGGATTCACTACAGTAGGTAAACGTACTGAAATATACCAACATTGCTTGAAAGTGAATTGGTAAACGGGTCAGAAAAGCATTGCTAGCTTTCCTTTCTTATCCTTCATCCCCAAGTGCACTAATGCACTCTCGCAACAAGTATTAATTTTAAATAAAAACGGCTATTATCATTTAGAAAATACACTTTTATTTTTTATTAAAAAAAATTGCGTTGTTATTTTTAAAACTATTTCGATTGAAATAAGGTATAAAGATCACGATAGGATTTACAAGAATGTTTTGGATCTTATTACGTACAGAAATAAAATTTCACTGAGAATAATCATTAAAACTCGATGAAAAATCTCTATTAATATGCTGAAGCATTTTATGGGTAGCATGTCATAAGGGCTCAGCCCACAAATTTAAAAAAATGAGATTATTTGCTTAATGAATAAAAAAAATTCTGATACATATCTTAACGCCAGGCTTCTTTAAGATCTCATTTTTCAAAAAAAAAAATTGTAAGCAAGCGATCAGGGTCTAACTGAATTTTTTTGTTTCTAAAATTAATATTTTTCATGCTTTGTTTGTATTGAGTCAGCAACTCAACAGCTAGAAACTCACTTCTCACTTTTTTTTAAATTGAAAATTCGATTTTTGAACACCATCTAATATTGAAAAAACGTGCGCCTCAAGCGAAAAAATGTCTTCTTCGTTTTTTATTTTTTGTTGAAAATTAATGTTTCTGAATGTAAATTTAGCTATTTCATCTTTCGTTGAAAATTGATCGTTTTAGTTGAAAATTCAAGTATAAAATTTTCGATTTAGAATCCATCTTTTTTGGTTAAAGATTCAACTATTTTTTACTGAATATTCAACTAATCCATTTCTGGTTGAAAATTTATGCATTCTATTGAAAACTCGTATTTTTTATAGGAAATTAATCTACTTAGTTGAAATTGGAACTACTTTATTAAAAATTCATTTTATTAGTGAAATATCGCTAGAAAATTGATAGATTGATAGATGATGGATTGGTTATGATATATTGATTAGAAATTAACTTTTTTGTTAAAAATTCATATTTTTGGGTTGAAAACTCAACAATTTCGTTCAAATCTTTTTTTCTCTTTTAACTGCAAAATCTTTCTAGGTTGAAAATTCAACTATTTTTTTGCAAATTCATCTGTTTTTCTTGAACTTTTTCGACGAGAATGAATTTTTTTTACCAAAAAATTTAAGTATTACATTTTTTGTTAAAAATTAACTCTTTTTCCAAATTCATATTCTGGGCTAGAAAATTGATCATTTTTAGTTTGAAATTCTATTTATAAATTGTGTCATTGAGAATTTATCCTTTTTGGTTGAAAATGTGAATATTTCATTAAAATCCATTTTTTATTGAAAATTAATTTTTTCACTGAAGATTTAACTATTTTATTTTGGGTTAAAAATTCATTTATTTTGTTGAAAATTCGTCATTTTATAGTGTAATAATATTCTCGATTAAAAATCAGAATATTCATCTCTTTGGTTAAAAATGTAACCTTGTTAAAAAACCTTTTTTTTCTTGTGAAAACTAATTTTTTTATTGAATATTTACTTATGCATTTCGAATTAAAAATTCATTTATTTTGTAGAAAATTCATCATTTTTCCATAGACATTTTTTTCAATAGAAGACCAGTTTTCAACAGAATATTTGAACCTTCAATCAAAACAGATTAATTTTTAACCAAGCAGTTGTATTTTTAATCAAAGAAGATTAAACTTTTACCGCACTCGCAGTTTAAAAAATTGATATTTAACCAAAAAAACACGACTTTTCAACAAAACTGTAAAATTTTCAACCAAAGAGATGTACATATCTACAAATAACAAAATTAGTTTCAAACAAATTAGTTCAAATCTCAACCAAGCGATTGAATTTTCGATCGAGAAAATTAATTTTCCGCCAAAAAGGACAATTTTACAACAAAATACATCAATTTCCCACAAATGATTTAATTTTCAATCAAAAACTATTCATTTTTAAATAATAACGGAATAATTAATTTTTCAGATGAAATATTAATTTTCAACCAAAAAAGATGAATTTACAATGAAATTCATAGATGTTCAACCAACTTGTTGATTTTCCAACTAAAAACGATCGATTTTCAACGAATAATTGAATAATTTAATTTTCAGTAAATTAATTAATTTTCAACAATATATGTAGTTAAATCTTCAGCCAGGTGCGGATCCAGAGAAGGGCTTTAGGGGGGGGGGGGGCATCCAATGATTCCCCTTCCCATCCACTCTCAAGGGGGGAGGGTTTTTATAATAATTTTAAAGTTATTCATTCGCTTTGAATGGTTATTATAAATTATATAAATTATACATATATATATATATATATATATATATTCATAAAATTTTCGAAGTCAAGCATAAACTATAAAAAATTATTTTTAAACAGCAAAATTAAGGCGTCCGAAGAAATCGTTTTCACGAATCAAAATTGGTATTAATTATAAATGTACTCTATTATTTTCAATGCTCTAAATTGAAGAATGAATCAACAAATTTATAAATTTTCAAAATTATATCATTTTACGCAATTTTAAGTTAGAAACATTAAAAATTGAAAAATTGCAATTTTTTTAATTGAACACTTTTTTAAATTAGTAGTTAAATTATTTTAATTCCAAATCGTTGTAAATAAATAATCATTCAATTGTTATTCATACATCAAATTTTTTTTTTATACATTCTCTCAAAACTATATTTTTTTACTAAAAAATAGTTTTTTTCCAAATTTATAACTGTTTAATTTTTATTTATTCATCAAAATTTGCGTCCGTTTTGAAATATTCTTAAATATTCTGTTGAAATCAATTTTCCTAACTAAAAATTATTCAAAACTTTCCCAGGAATCTTAAGAAAATATTTTCATTATCTTAAAACCTTTTAAAATCCTTAAAAGCTTACAAATTTTATTTAAAAGCTTCTAAATATCTCCTCAGCTTACTCGAATTTTTCCTAAATGAATACATTTTTATGTGTTATTCACACATCAATATTCAACATGTTCACTAGCAAATAACATTTTTTTAATTAGAAAAATTAAAATTAACATTGTAACGTTTAGCTTTCCGAAATTTCAATGATTCAAGGCTTTCTGTTTCAAACAATTCAGTTTCAAATTTTTTAGTTTTGAATATTCAATTTACAATTATTCATTTGAAATAAACAGTCAAACATGGCTGATTATTAAAAAATTGTTCTTTTTCTTAATTACAAATTTTCAAATTGAACTCGTTAAAAATGTTATATTTTAGACTGAAACAACAGATAGTTTATAAAGTTTCAATCGAAAGTTTACATTTGATCAACTACTAAGGCTTTCGAAATCAAACATTTCAATTTTTAACGTCAAAATTTGTAAATTGTTTTATTGTATCAGATTCAGAATCGCCCTATAAAATCAATCAATTATTGTTCAATTGCGAATACACGAATTGCTTTTTGATCAAAAGAGATTAATTTTGTAACAAAAATATATAATAGTAGATTCCTTAATTAAAATTATTTAACTTTCAGTAAAGAATATTTAGATTTTCTTATTGGGTTTTATTAATTCAGTTCGCATTCAAGCAAAAAAAAATAAGAAAAAGGGGAAGTTTCTTAAAAACAAGCAAAAAAAGAATTCTTCAAAAGAAAAGTTTCAAAAGAAAAAATTCTTCAAAAGATATTCACGTTCATATTTTTCATGTGTGCACGATTTGAACATTTTTTTATTTCAAATTAAAGCAAAAAATGAATTTTTAAACATTTTAATACTGATTTCTGAGAAGCACTTGGCTTCAACTCGACATCCATACAAAGATTCAATAAAGCAACTGTTTGAAAGAGTTGACTAATAGCTTAGCAATTATTTAAAATATGATTCAATTTGTTACAAACAAATAAGTGAGTGAAAATGGATTCATGGTGATTCACAGTGATTCGTCAATTGATTAGTACTAAATTTCAACAATTTATGGACAAAAACCGTTTTTTAATTGAATTCACGAGATATAATAAATAATTTGTTATTTTATAAACGAATTATAAAAACAATTATCCACGGCAGGTATTTAGGATGGAATAAATCAAGTTTTTTTTACTGAATTGGACAGAAGTGATAAGAAAATGTCACTTAGCAGATAATTGATGATTGTTCAAGCAAATTTAATTTACAAATGCACTGTCTGGATATTTTCATAGGTAAAAACTTTTTATTGTTAACAAAAATTGTGTGAAGAAATTGTATGGTATCAATAATTTTTTTTAAATTGCGTTTGTTATGCAAGGAGTTATTTCTCAGTAATTGTCAATATACTCCACAAGAAAAACGGAATTATTTGTTTATAAATGTTTAAGAGGACAAAAATTTGTTTATATAATCATTATTAGCAGTAACAGTAGTAGACCCTTATTGAGGATTCTGAAAAAAGTTTAAAAATTAGTTATTAACCATTGTTTACTTTTAAAAACCAAGTTTCCACCTTCAGAAATCGCCGAAAAATTAATTTGTCAATACCTTAAAGTAGCAAAATTTTTTCTCTTCAAAAAAGCCTGAGATGATGACAATTTGTTTAAACGATTGTTATTAATTATGATTATTTTCTATTGTCATGTAAGGTCTAGAAATGAGATATTTACTGTTCATTATCTTGAAAACTCCAAGTTTTTAGCTGTAGAAATATCCAGAGAATGCATTTGTGAATTAAATTTGTGTAAACAATCATAAATTGTCATTGAATGACTAAAAATAATGAGAAAATTACATTTCCGTAAAATTTTTGGCCAATTAAGTAGACAAAATTTGATTCATTTAATTATAAATACCTGCTGTGGATGATTGTTTATGAAATTTGTTCATAAAATAACAAATTGTTTATTATCTTTCATGAATTCAATTAAAAATAGGATTTTGTCTATAAATTGCTCAAATTTAGTGCGAATCAATCGACGAATTACTGCTAATCACCATGAATCCATTTTCACTTAATTATTTGTTTATAACAAATTCAAAAAATTGTTTAGCATTTGCTGAGCTATGAGACGACTTTGCTGGATAATTGCTGTATGGAGTCTAGTTATTTGGGATTAAATCCAACCATTTATCGAAAACTAGTTATCTTCTAAAAAAAATCTATTTTTGTTATTAAATACAAAAACTAATTGGTTAGAACAGTGTGTGGCAGTGGGAAGGGGAGGGGAGGGGGAGCACATGGCAGAAGTGAAACTTTGGTAAGAAAGTGGTAAGAGAGTGCAGAGAGATAGAGAGAGAGGGTGCATATACAGGCTTTGGTCAACGTGGCAGTAGTGGGGATATCGAAGAGGAATCTTTAGAGCAATTGTTAATCGCCGCACTAAAGGAAGACGCGAACACTGCAAAAAAAAGTATTATTTTAGGGCTAATTTCAGGTATTAAATAAAACAAACAAAAAACAGTCTCGAGTGGTACTAAAATGAGACCGCTGGTGGGAACCCAGATTCATTTGTTTTACATTTAAAATAAACGCATGAAGTTCTCCTATTCAAAAACAGGTCACCTAAAAAATGATACCGTAAAAAAAGAGATCGCTAGTTTTTACAGTGAATACAAAGAGAAAAGGTATAGCCTATAAAAAGTATACTTGCAAGAGAGAGACAGACACTTCCGTTTCTGAATATCAAATTTTCCACAGATATTTTTTTACCCCATTGTGCGGTGTTCATAAATTCCATTTTTTCACCATTCAGCCAACCAGGTTTAGCTACCCTCACCGCAAGTTGTGATTGATACACACATACTTCCACACTTATGCTACACTCATACTCACACACTTATGCTACAGGTGTAAAACTTCGCGTGTGTTGACGCAGTTCGAAAAGGATTACTCTGATACGCAGTATTGAAAAGCCAAGATGAAAGTACTACTTGTCCTTGGTATCAGACATCGAATTACCTATCTTTCCACAGAATGTGCGACTCAATAAATCCTCGATGCGAGCACACACTATATACCCTATCCTGATTAGAAAAAAGGCACTCGGTAGCTATATCTCTCGCCTTTCATATAAAACCAATCTCGACCAAAAGCCGACATTCTATATGTATACGTACACTAAATAAATTTTATATTATTCAAACTTACATGAATTTATGTCGGCCAATATCGTATCATGAATTTTTCATTTTTAAAGCTGTACACTGAAAAAAAATTACTGGCTCCTGATTCTTTTCTTTGAAACAAGGAGTGGTTTACTTCAATTGAGTGAATATTGTTTAAAGGCAAAAAAGTTATGCCTCTACGGAAAGATTCAATAAAAAAGTTGAATTTTTAAGCCAACAAGACGAATTCTCTACAGAACAGATCAATTTTCAAAACAAAAATATAAATTTTCAACGGAAAAGTCCATTTTCAACCAAATAGCTACATTTTTAAATGAAAAAGATAAAGTTCCAGACAACAATGGAATAGTTGAATTTGTATTTGAATAATAGTTATTTGTGATACAAGTGCGTAAAATAGGTGATTGTGTGCGAGTGTGCATTTTGCAGCATAAATTTTGAAAAAATATTTGTTGAAACAAATTTTTTGGAAAAAAATTATTGAAAAAAAATGTTGACGTTTATGCTTTTTTGCCCCCCCCCCGGGGGGGGGGGGCTACGAAACCCTAAAAACAAAACATCAATCATTAAAACATTTGTTCAAGTTAAATGTAAATTTATTTCAAGAAAATACCAACACCAGTGTTTAAAGTTACCTATGCCAGTGTCTAAAGTACCTCATCTCGAATATGCGCATGCGCAGCTTTTCCACCAGTGTCTAAAGTAAGCCATCTTCAAACTGCGCATGCGCGAAAAATTTTTCACGCACAGTCTGCTCAAATAAGGTACTTTAGACACCATCTACATGCAGGCAAACGTCAACTTTTGAGGTGGGTGTTGCACAAATTAATTTTCAACAAACAAAAAATTAAGCGAATTTTCAATATAATAATTGAATTTCCAACCAAATAGATGAATTCTCAACGAACAAATTTAATAGTTGATATTTGTACAAAATACAATATTTTAACAATTCAAATATTTTATTGCAAAATCGTCTTTTTTGTAACGCACGCACGAAATGTTCGCTGTTCGAGGCATGCATTGCGTGCGGAAAGTGACAGATTACAAAGCCGTCGTAAAAAACAATTATAAAAAGACTTTTTATAGCTGCTGCGCTTGCGCACTTCCAGCCAGATTACTTTCCTAGCTGTTGCGCTTGCGCATTTCGATTCAGATTTACTTTCCAGGACTGCCGGAATAATAACCTCTCTTCATTATGATTTGACGCTTGAGAGACTGATTGTGAGTAGTGAATAGAGATTGGACAAACTCGAAGTATAAGTTACCATAAATGACTGATAAATTACCATCAATTACCGATAAATTACCGAAAATTTCAGAAATTTTTGGATCCCTGAAATTTATGAATTTTCCATACATTTCCGGAAATTTAGGAAATTTAGCAATTTTCCGAAATTTGGCAATTTTCCATTAATTTCCGGAAATTTTTAAAATTTTTAATTTTTTCCAAATAGCTTCGGCTGCATGGAATTTCCGTTAATTTAACAATTTTCCATAAATTACCGAAAATTCAGCAATTTTCTATAAATTTCTGGAAATTTTTTGAATCTTTCCAAAAAGCTTGAGAGACCTGAAATTTCCGATAATTTATCAACCTTTCATAATTTTCCGGAAATTTAGCATTTTCCGGCATTTTTTTTTTCAAAAAGCTTTGGATACCTTGAATTCCTGGAAATTTTCGGTCATATAAATATTCACCGAAAATTTTCGGTAATTTTTGGTAATTTTATCATAAATTTCCAAAAAATACCATAAATTTCCAAAAAAATTATTCTTATTGTTTCTCAAATCCAAAATTTCCTGCATTTGTTACAAAAAATATCGTCTGTAACACGTGCTGAAAGTAGCCAGTTGCAATTCTTGTGAAGTTTACAGTACTTGCCATCGTCTCATATTCGGGTCGTTTCCGGCTTGTCTTCGACTCGCCTCTGGCTCGTACAGCAAACTTCACACTCGTGTGGAACTGCCTACTTTCCGCACATGTAGCACAATATACTATTTTAGTAGAAAATTAATCTTCTTGATTGAAAATTCAATTACTTTGTTAATATTTGAGCTGTTTTGTTTAAAATTCATTTTATTATTTGAAGATCCACCTCTCTGTGTGAAAATTTAACTATTTTGTTGAACATTTGTTTTTTTCAGTTGAAAATTTGTTGTTGTTTTTTAGTTAAAAACAATTGTTTGAACTACAGATTTAGCTATTTCATTTTGGGTTGAAAATAAAATTGATCGTTCTTGGAATTTCGTATCCCCGGGCAGAAATCCTTATAGTTTCAATTGGGTGTACGTCCGTCCTTCCGTCTTTCGTACGACTCATTATGGAGATAGGACCCGAAATCGGCATAGGTCCCAAAATTGACATTAGGCCCAAATTCGACATAGGGCCCAAAATTTATATAGAGCCAAAAACCAATATAAGGCCTAAAATAGACATAGGGTCTAAAATTCGACCCAGGGACCAAAATTGGCATAGGGCCCAAAATTGATATAAGATCCGAAATTTACATAGGGTCCAAAATTGATATGAAGCCTAAATTTGACACAAGGCCCAAAATAGACATAGGGTCTAAAATTCGGCCCAGGGACCAAAATTGGCATAGGGCCCAAAATTGATATAAGATCCGAAATTTACATAGGGTCCAAAATTGATATGAAGCCTAAATTTTACACAAGGCCCAAAACGGACATAGGGCCTAAAATTGAGATAGGGCCCAAAATTGGTTTAGGGTCCCAAATTTGTATTTGTCATAAAATTAATGTAGGGCCCAGAATCAACATATGGCCTATTATGGACATATGACCTAACACTGACATAGGACCCAAAATTGACGTATGGTCCAAAATTGATGAAAACCAAAAATATAAGCACCTAAAGCTAAGGAGCCCTTGCTTGTAGGTTTTTTTTTGAAAATTCATCTCTTCTGGTAGAATATTTTTTTTTAATGCAACTGTTCGGTTAAAAAGCTACCGCACTGCATTTCCCGCTGCGCCACATTACCCGATTCTTCCCTAACATTGCGAAAAGACGAGTCCTTCAAGTCGAAAGCGACGAAGCGAAAACCAACGAGAATATTTAATGAGACAGTCGCTCGATGGGGAAGAACAACGTTTTAATTCTTTGAAGTTCGAATCAAAGTCGAAGACTGGAACGTGTTTTTTCGTATAAATCCTCTTTGATCAAACTTTATTACAACCTAAAGAAGAGTTTCATTTAAATTTTTATGCTTCTAACATTCCTATCTATTCAGTGGTCTGGAATATCTCTTTCCCGGCTAAGAATTAAAAATTCATTTTATTTCCTGTACAAATAAAAGATTTTAGATTTTGATTTGCTCACCCCAAAAATTTGTTTCCCAATAACGCGTACATTAGAGTGCCTCATGAGATCCTTTTTTTAGGGTTTCTAAATCCTTGAATCGGGAATCTATTTTTTTGATGAAAAGATGATCCCCTATTTTTTAAAGATTTTTAAAAGTTTTTTGACAAATATTTAAAGATCGCTATGGAGGTTTTTATACCGAAAATTCGAATTTTGAAACTTTTCAAGTTTTTATTTCTTCAATTTTGTCTACCTCATATTGCACAATATTGAAAGTTCTTGATCAGAGAGATATAACCTTTAAATTTTATTCCTTATGAAAAAAGACTTAAGGTCTGTTTTGGTTGTATTCGACTATTTTCTATTTAAAATGAAACTCTTTTCTTTTTTGAAATATTAACTATAAATTATATTTCTCGTTAAGAATTCATCTTTTTCTTATTAAAAATTAAACTATTTGGTTAAAAGTTGAACTTCTTTATTAAACATTTATTTTTCTGTTAAAGATTCATCGTTTCAGTTGATAAATCAAATATTTCGTTGAAAATTAATTTTTCCAACTGAAAAATTAACTACTTCATTTTTTACTGAAAATTCATTATTTTTAGTGGAAAATTCAACAGTTTGGTTGAAAATTTATGTATTTTGTTATAAACTCGTTGTTTTTTTCTAGTAGGAAATTAAGCTTCTTGATCAAAAATTCAATTACTCGGTTGAGGTTTTAATTGCTTTGTGTAAGATTAATTTTATTATTCGAAGATTCACGTCTTCCTTTGAAAATTGAACTATTTTGTTGAGAATTCGTCTTCTTTTTCGCTGAAAATCAATTTTTTCGAATATACATTTAACTATTTCATTTTTTGTTGCAAATTGATCATTTTTGGTACATATAGTATAGTATAATGAAGGAAGTTCTTGATCAGGGGCTCGTGCAACCTTCAAATGTTATTCGTTATAACAAAAATTCTTAAGGTGGGTGTCAACGCCCTCAAAGTGCTCAAAGATACGATTTTATGATGAAGTTGAGAATAGGAGGTTAAATTCATCCCTAGACATTTTTTATTTGTGAAACTTTCAGAAAATATTAGTTTCGTCACTAATAACAATTCCTACTATTCAAATATATGTAATATAATTTTCTTAGGATTATTGAATAATTTTTTTCAATTGATAAAATCTTGTTAAAAAATCAATCAATCGCGCGCTACGCGTGCGTCTGTTTCTCGCTTTGACTGGAAAAATCATTGTTGATACAAAATAAAAATTTCGAATATTTCAACAAAAAATATTCCGTTTTCAAATCAAGAACAGTTAAATTCAACTCGAAAATTCAAATATTCGACAAAATAGTTCAAAACTAAAAAAAAAATTTCAGTCGAAAAAGAAAAAAAAATTGGTGATATAAATATTATTTTCCTAGAATTCTTGAAAGAATTTAGAAAGATTTTTAAAATCTCAGTTATGTAAAAAAAAGTATCCAAAAAATCTCTCTTAAAATTAATTTTTGAACATAAAAAATTATTTAAAATTATTCCAGGAATATAAGAATTTTTTTTAACTTAAAATTTTTTAAATCCTTAAAAATCTTCAAAAATTTTATTTCGAAATCTTCATGGATCTACATTCAAAATTTGTTTAAATCTTTCCAAGTTCAGAGTTATTTTTTAATTTTCTGATGACTATTGAATATCTGTTGAACTTACTCGATTTTTTCCTAAAATATCGTAAACTTACAGATCTGAAAAATTTTGCTTTAAAATCTTCTACATTCTTTTTCGATATTTTGGAATGTGAAGAAACAACGCAAAAATAATTACCAAAATAGAATTTGAGCGAAAAATGAAAATTCCCGACATTTCAAATTCCTATAAAAAAAAGCCCAACTGTGCACGTGCCATCTGTGCACGTCTAAATTTCGACGTGCACAGTTGTCCAAGTACCATCTGTGCACGTCCACAGTTGTCCAAATGACAACTGTGCACGTCGAAATTTAGACGTGCACAGATGGACTCCTGTGCACTTTAACGTGCACAGATGTCACTTTCCTAACTGTGCACGTGCACAGATGTCACTTGCCCAACTGTGCACGTGTACAGATGTCACTTGCCCAACTGTGCACGTGCACAGATGTCCCTTGCCCAACTGTGCACGTGCACAGATATCACTTGCCCAACTGTGCACGTTTATGTCCTTACGTAAGGGTTTATACGAGGGTGATCCTTTGTATCTACGTATAATAAATTTTCAACAGTTAAAATTATTCAATCCTGGTGGAATGGAGCGTATTAACTTTCTTAAAGTCAGTTTAAAAATATTTCAAATATTATTTTGATGAAATTATTCCTTTCAAATTATTGAAGATATGTGAAAATCTCTTTTCGTTCGACCCCCTTAAAAACGCGCCATTGCATGCACGTGAAGCAGGCGTAATGTGGCCTCTTCCAGCCCAGTGACGTTCGGACATGCGCACTCCGCCACCGGGCTGACATGAAACTTTACGCCCGCTACATGAAACTTTACGCCCGCTATATAGAACTTTAGGCCCGCTACACATACAAATACAGTGCAGTGTGTGTCAAGGGCGTACGGCTATTTTGACTCGTCAAAATAGCCTTCTTTACGCCCTCGATACACAATGTACTATTTTGAATTCACTTTTCAATAGTTTCATCTTATTAAGCTTCTTTGAGTCTTCCAGTGGGTATAGAGACATCTGATGTCCTTTGAACGTCCTAATGACCACTTACTACCGTGCCTACATGGCAGGTATTTATTTTTTTCTAGTTACTTATCTGTCTTTGACTTGACCAAATCGTTTATTTCTTTTATGCCTTTTTATGAATTGACAAAAAATAAACTGGAAAAGAAATTTTTTAAAATATTTTTTATGAGTGTTTTACTGTTGTTTATGTGGCGATGTATAATGACGGGTTACACATTTGTCTTCGTCATTGGTTAGAGAAATCTCAAGGTTTATTTATTTGGGTGGTTCACATGTTTTTCTTCAAATTTTCTTGGTCTCGCCCGCCAGATTTATTCAAACACAAAAAAGTAAGCACGTATTTTTCTCATTTTAAAATCAATTGATTTTTAGAGGTTGTTCAAAGCCCATAAATGTTCACGTGTATTTCCTCTGGAAAAAGGCCTTTTTGAAAATTTGCGATAGAATCGTTAATATTAAATTATCTTGCAGCACTTTACATCACGAACCTAATGAATTCAAAAGATTAATAGCAGAAATGTTTTTTATAAAGAAAAATAGTAATAATTGTTTGAATATAATATCAGATCTTAATAATTATAGTCCAATATATAATATAATTTTGGATTCTCTAATTTAAAATGAATGATAAATTGAATTCTTTCAAAATTCTAAATTGATGAATTTTTTATTATTATCCAAATAAAAAAATTTTTTTTTTAAATAAAGAAATTTTTTTATTTTAATATAGGTTCACATTTTCAACTAATTAGTAATAGTAATATTTTGAATTTCAAAACAATGTATAAGGTTATTAATAATATTTAATTTTACAACTATGTCAATTTTTATTATAGTAATTAGAATTAAATAGAAACTGTAGTACCTTATGATATAAATCGATGACACGTCTATGCTAATTCTATCCTTGTTAAGATTTCTCTTCCTCTTTTTCTCTATATTACTCTTCGCAAAAATGGAGCGAAAAAGTTATGAAGTCTCTGACTTCATAACTAAGTTTACAAAATTTAAAGCTTGAATAACAATAATTTAAAAAGTATTTGTAAATTAAATTGAAGTCTACAACTGAATGAATAAAAATTTTAAGTAAAATATGAAGAACTATAAGGTAAAATTTATAATTACAATTTCTAACCTACAAAATTTTTTGAATCTAATTAAATTTTTTTCAATTTAAATGATATTAATTTAAACTAATATTATTATATATTTTTATAGAGATGAAGAGAAGGAGAAATCCATAATCAATGATGTTTTTATGATGAACTTTGGAAAATTTTTTAATTTGACTTTGTCCTGATGAGGAAAACAAATTTGTTTTCGAAACGTCGGCAGCTGAATAAAGGTTATCAACATCAAATCTACCTTTTTATTGGTCTGAAGTATGTCAATTCCACCAATATATAATTTTTTATAATGAAAATTTTCTGCTAAATACTTCATAAGTGGAAAAATGAATTATTATGTCCCGCAAGAAAAAAAGTTCCCTTCCTCAAGCATGGGTCAAAAATAGTGCAAAATTTTTTGAAGTTCGACGGATTCCCGAGTTTAACTTGCATAAAAACCACTATAAAACCATACAAATTCTCTCTATTTATCGTATCTCATAAATTGGTCTAGTTTTAAGTGCTTTTTCGTACAAAAATTCATAATTGGTTCCGAATATGAAAACTGTACATATCACTCCAAAGGTAAGATTCATAAATCTATTAAAATTTGTTAAATTGATATTTCCTAGTTGAATAATAATATTTTGCAGCCCAAAATTCGACTGTTAAACGATAAACTTTCCAAGACTATAGCCAGAAAGCGTTCAATTCTAAAGAACAAATGGGAGAAAGAATTCGGACATGCGCAAAAGTTTGAAAATCCCGCGAGCCTCACTTTCGACGAATTCATAGAATTCAAGGAATTCAAAGATTTCCGTGAATTCGTAGTGAATTCGATGAATGCTTTAAAATCGTTGAATTCTCTGAATTCCCTGAATGCCTTGCTTTCTCTAAATCCCTTGAATTTCTTGAATTCTTCCAATTCTAGGAATTCTCTGAATTCCTTTAACTCTCTGAATTACTCTAATTCTCCGAATTCCTTGACTTTGTTGAATTCCTTGAATTCTCTGAATTCCTTGAATTCTTTGAATCCCTTGAATTCTCCGAATCCCTTGAATTCTCTGAATTCGAGAAATTCTCTGAATTCCTTGAACTCTCTGAATTACTCAAGTACAACCCTTACGTAAGGACATGAACGTGCACAGTTGGGCAAGTGACATCTGTGCACGTGCACAGTTGGTAAAGGGATATCTGTGTACGTGCACAGTTGGACAATGGACATCTGTGCACGTGCACAATTGAGCAAGTGACATCTGTGCACGTGCACAGTTAGGAAAGTGACATCTGTGCACGGTGAAGTGCACAGGAGTCCATCTGTGCACGCCTAAATTTCGACGTGCACAGTTGTCCAAATGACAAGTGTGCACGTCGAAATTTCGACGTGCACAGATGGGCTCCTGTGGTCTTGGACGTGCACAGATGGACGTGCACAGTTGTCCGTCCGGCCATCGACGTGCACAGTTGGGCACGTGCAAAGTTGCAACGTGCAAAGTTGCAACGTGCAAAGTTGTCCGTCACCCGAAATAACAATAATTCCAACATTTTCCACAAAAATGGTTTTTACATATTGTAATTGTTAATGTTTTATAGAAATTGTTTTTGACGATCACTCTCACAATAATTTAAAGTATTCCCAGGTAAGAAAAATTATTTTCAACATAAATTAGAATATTTTTGAAATATATGAAAATTTCGTGATATTTGAGATTAAATAATAACAACGAATAATAATTGCTTATTGTTGATTTTACATAGAAATAGTGACTGCAAATCTCTCTCACAAAAATGTAAAGTAGTCTAAAAAATCAACAATTGTTGTATTTTCACGAATATATAATTGAACATATATTATTTTGAAGAATGTCTGCATTAATTCAGATGATAAAAGGAAAACCGCAATTGAAAAAACCACAAATCCCATATTTGTGAAAAAAATTTTCTATAAAAATTCTAATCGTTAATAATTTATGAATATTCTGACTAAAAAACACTCTCACAATAATTTAAAGCATTTTTAGCTAAGAACAAAAGATTTTCAACCACAATTACGATATTTGGCTATTTGTTAACTTAATTTGTTTATAATAATTACAACATACAATAATCAAATTATTTGTATTCTGAGAGTACTCTTGGGTTGATTTAAGATGATTTTTATTATATGCAACCCGTTATTGAAAAGTAAATAATAATTATGTAAAAAATATCGATTTTCTCATACTTTGAGTAAACATATAATAAATAAACAAATGAAAATTCAAGAATCTATGACCAAATTGACCAAGGTGTTCTTTTAAATTGAGTGATCTTTAATTAACAAAAAAAAATCGCAAATCGGGGCAAAATTGGAATCTGTAGACTTTTTTGAACGAAAAATATGCGTTTGGTCCCACTGTGCGTCAGTGTCACTTTAAAATCGTCAGCTGACACATCTAGTTACTGTCTTATCTTCAAATGGCAATTTCGATTTTACAAAATGTTTTTTCACTCTCCTGAGAAATTCCACTTTTGTTGGTTATCAATTTCTGTCCTACCACCCTTCAGTTAATTTAAAAAGCAGAGTGGGACAATGAATTAAAAGCCTCATAAAATAAATATTTCTAATCTTTAAAAATTGATGTAGACCCCCTTGAATAAATAGGATCAGTTATGTATATTCAAAGATTCAGTAAAAAAGTCTAAGATATCTATTGAAGGAAGGAAATGAATAAAGCTCTATTTGGGTCAATGCGGAAATGTTGATTTAGCAGTAACGATTAGCTGGGGATTTAAAGTCATATGAAAGCATTCCATTCACGCATGAGCAAATTAGTAGCAATAATAATAATAATATTATTACTATTATTATTATATATGACTGGCGTAGTAAAGTTTCATCGAACGCTCATTTTGTGAGTTGCGCGGTAATCTCGTACTGGCGATAATAATCCTTTCAAGATAAGTTGCACGTAATAAAGTAGCAAGTGGCTACTCGAGGAAACTTCTAAGTGCTCTTTAATAAGTCTGTATGCTAGGATTATAGCTACCATAAACCAGGAGGAAAAAAAGTATAAAGCGCAACAATCAGTTATCTTTTAATTTTTATAAGCATAAAAGGAAATCTCCTGCAAACAGGGCTGCAAGAGCCTAATTGACTTGAAAAAAGTAAAATAAGCATTCCAGGTGAGGACAAGGTAAATTCCTTTTTTTTGATCAAATTTAGGATAAAGTAAATTGAAAAAAAAACATCAAAAAAGAAAAAGTTAACCAGTAAATTAAATAAAATGCCAGTGGTTCAAGAGGAATTCAAAGGAAATGAGAAATTTCGATGAAATTTATAAAAATCCATGTGAATTTTTACAGAAATTAGGTGAAATTAATACAATTCGAAAATATTCTAAAAATTAATTGAATCGATTGAATTTGGAGTGAAAGAAAAACCAACTAAAAGTAGAATTGAGTAAATTTGGCGAAATTCAAAAGAATTCAGAGAGAAGTTCTAAAAATCCAAATAAATCAAAAGAATATAAAAGAATGCAAAATAATTCAAAGGAATTCAGGATGAATTAATAAGAATTCAGGGTGAATTTCGGATAAATTCAAAAATCCCAAATATTCAATTGAAAGGCTTCAGGGTGAATTATAAACAAACTTTTAAATTTTATTGAACTGAGTAGAATTTAGTGAATTTGGAAGGATTTGAAAGAATTAAGATAAAATTTCAAAAAAATCCAAAGAAATGAAAAGAATTTGGAAGAATACAAAGAAATTCAGGATAAATCAATGAGAATTTCAGGGGGAATTTCAAATAAATTGGAAAACTTCAAAAATCCCATATATTCCATTGTAAGACTTCAGGGTGAATTATAAAAAAGCTTTTGAAAAACTATTAAATTAATTCCAAATATTGAACTGAAATCCAAAATATTTCATTGAAGGACTTCAGGATAAATCATAATAAAATCAATGAATTGAGAAGAATTGAGTCAATTTGAAAGAATTGAGAGTTAATTAAACAAATTTCGAAAGAAATCAAAATAATTTAAAACTATCTAAAATAACTCAAAATGAATTAATAAGAATTTCGAGTAAATTCAAAACGAAGTGAAAAAAAATGTCAAATATTCCTTTAAAAGACTTCAGGATGTATTATAAAAAAATACCATAAATTGAGTAAAACTGAGCCAATTTGGAAGAATTGAAAAAAATTGCGAAGAATTCGAAGGTATTTGAAAGGATTCAGGGATGATTTCAAACGAATTTAAAAATTAAAGAAACCAAAATATTCAATTGAAAAACTTCAGGGTGAATTATAAAAAAATCTTGAAAATCCATTTAGTTGAGTAGAATTGAATGAATTTGGAAAAGTTAAACAAAATTCAGAGAAAATAAAAAAATATTCCAAATGAATTGAAAGAATTTAAGAGAATTCAGAACAATTAATTAGGAGTTCAGGGCAAATTCCAAATGAGTTGAACAGAAATCAAAAATCAAAAATATTTCATTAAAAGACTTTAAGGTGAATTATAAAAAAACCAACCAAAAATTCATTGAATTGAGTCAATTTGGAAGAATTTAAAGAAACTTGAAAGAGTTCAAATGAATTTGGAAGAATTCTAATGAATTTCAAAGAATTTAAATGAATTTAGAGACAATTCAAACAAATTCAAAAGAATTCAGGATCGATTGATAAGAATTTCAGGTGATTTCCAACAAAAAATCAAAAATATTCCATCTAGAGACTTCGGAGTGAATTATAAAAAATACTTTAAAAAATTAATTGAATCGAGTAAAATTGAGCGAATCTGAAAAAATTCAAAAGAATTCAGAGATAATTAAATAAAATTTCCAATGAATTGAATAAAAATCAAAAATCGAAGGTTGAATTATAAGAAGGGCAAAATTTTTAAAATCCAAAAAAATGCCATTGAATCCAGATAAATAGGAGCGAATAGAATTCAGGAGAAATTAAAAAGAATTTAAGTAAATTGGAAAAAAACTGCAATTAAATTCATTCAATTTGGAATAGTAAAATTCAAGGGAATTAAAAATAATTTGATAAAATGCCTATATAAATCCATTAAATACAGTAGAACTGAGTAAATTTAGAAGAACTGGAAAGAATTCTGGGAGAGTTCAAAACAATGAAAAATAATGAAAAAAAACAGGATAAATGATTAAGAATTCAGGTGAATTGAAAAAATTTATTGAATAAAAAAAAATCAATCTGAAATATGTAACTAACTTCAGACAAATTAGAATTAATTCAGCATCATTTACGGGAATTCAGGATGAAATAAAAATAATTCAAGTGAATGGAACAAAAATGTTTAAATCCGAAAAGATCCCATTGAATTCTGATAAATCAGCGAATAAGAATCTAATCAAATCCATAAGAATTCAATTTAATTTAAAAAAAAATTAAAATTAAATTAAAAAAAATTTTTTAAAATGAATTAAAGAGATAAAGAATTTAAAAAAAATTTTATCCAAATAAAATTCATTGAATAACATTCAGAAATAGGAATCGACCTGAATTAAACAGTGGTTACGCCTTAGGTTCTCTATTTTAATTTATTGAAAGAAAAGTGGCTGAAGTGGATGTTTCATTTTAAAATGTGACTAACAGCGACTTTATCTTAAAAAAGTGAACAAAACGAATAAAAAGTGATTTGAGAAAAAACAATATATGGCAGCCGTGCCAGCAAATGGAAAAATAAAAGATATTATTTTCATATTTTGGAAATTAATTAATTTCAATAAATTAATGTTAATTAGGGTCAATAGCATCATTTCTGGATGAGTAATAATCAGTTCTTCAAACAAACTACATTATACAATTAATTCCGTCCTGAGTAATTAATATTGAAGCAGAGAAGACATCACACTAAATATGATTTAGAATATGAAATATAGTGTAATTAGGATAAATATTGAGTATTCTGTATAATTACAGTGTTGGTGCGGATCCTGATGAACGAACCAAAATTAATCTGGCACCTGGTAATCCACTCATCCGTCGATCTAGGTCATTCTTATTCGGCTGGAAATTCTAGGGTTTCCTGTTGCAGATCGGTTTTCAAATTGCTATGGAATAAGTCAGTCTGCAATAATAAAAAATGGTATAAAATTTACTATCATAATCAAAACTTGAGACCATACAATTTCAAACTAATATCTCAGTGGCACAAATACAATAATGGTTTAAAGCTGCAGAAATTTCTCCTTGTTCGAACGCTACAAAGCAGACAGGATCTTCCACTTCAAAGTTTTACCATTTTCTGTGAGTTATGGAATTCAAAGTGAAGAGTATAACTTTTCGCTACCCTTCAGAAAATTACCATTAACCATAATTAAATTGCTTAGTAAGGATAGGAAAGAATAAGTATGTATATTTAATCTCTCCCTTTTACGGGTTTGAGGGCCTCCGCTCCCTGTACATATCTTTACATTTCATCCTTAGTCTAACTTATTCGCTGCTTATATTCTAAATCTTCGCCTTACATGATAACAGTCATATTAATACTATTATTCTTAACTTTCTACAAATCTAAGCATGAGCGACCTTCCAGGGCTTCCGTTTTCTCTTACCATCAATTGCATTTTCAACGATTTAAAATTTACCATTTTTCTAGTGACTTTCCTTCACAGAGGATTACCCGTTTGGACTCCACCTCGTATCCACATACTCTGCACAAATTATCCTCTTCATCCATCCAATATCTACAAGATCTCACTCCTTCCCCCATTCTAAACCGTACCACCCTATTCCATTTGTCTTCCTTTTTCATCTTTTGCAAATATTCTGGTTCCGTCAACCCTTTGACCATCATAGACCATCTATTGTACTTCGAATCCATAATCTTTCTCCATCTCTCTTCTCCTTGTCTTACTAATAGCTCTAATTCTATGTTCTGCCAATCCAGAACCCCTTCCTGCATATCACAAACATTCCTCATTTTTGTCCTTTCTTCCTCCCATTTCGAGTTTCCCAAATTTCCTCTCGTCTCCTTGTTCCGAACTTCGTCCAAGCATACTTGTGCTATCCTGCTCCCCTCCCCCCTTTTCAGTTTCTCTTCAAACCTCCAGGCTCTCTTAATTTATCTCGTTACCATTTTCTCCCTTCCTAGTTCTTCCCTCAACATGTATCCTGGGCAACTCCAACTAACCCCCATTACCCATCTCAGAAATCTCTCATGCATACTTTCCACTTTCCTATGTTCTTTCCATCCCCAGACTTCTACCCCATAACCCAATACCGCCCATACCAACGCATCAAACAACCGGACCCTCATTCTCCAATCGTCCTTGAACCTTCTCTTTCCTATACCCCATACTTGGCCCATTACTTTGGTCGCACATTCGATTCTCTTCCTCACCTGCACCTCGTTTCCCCCTCCTGCCTCAAACCAGAAACCTAGGTAACAGAACTCCTCCACAGTTTCCACTGTTTGTCCGTTCATCTTCCAACCGTAACCTATTTTGGTCTTTCTCTTTCTGAAGCACATCACTTTGGTCTTCCCTACGTTCACCGTCAGTTCTTTTGCTCGTACATATTCTTCGAAAATTTTTATCATTAGGTTCATACCCTTCTCATCGTCTGCTAATAGAACTACGTCGTCCGCGTATGCTAGAGAGTACAGTTTGCTATTACCCAGAATCGTCCCCCCTTTCCCTTTCTCCTTTAGCTTCTCCTCTAAGTCTGCCAGCAGCATATTAAAGAGCAGCGGACTCAACGGGCATCCTTGCCTAAGACCTCTTTCTGTCCAGAAAACCTCCCCTTTTTTCCCCCCTATCTTCACCCTAATCCTGGTTTCAGTAAAAATTTCCTTTATCCTCTTCACTAACCCTTCCTCTATTCCCTTCTCTTTCATTGCCTGCCATAGAACTTTTCTATTCACTGAGTCAAAAGCTGCTTTAAAATCTACGAACAAGGCTACTAATTTCCCTTTTTTTCTCCCTAAGTTTCTGTTAACCAAGTAGTTGAGTACGTAAATGTTATCTATTGTTCCCATCCCTTTTCTAAATCCCGTCTGATTGTGTGGGATACTTTGTTTCTCTTCTATCTGACTCTCCAACCTTTTTCTTAGAATTTCCGTGTATATTTTATAACCCACAGGCATGAGGGTGATCCCTCTGTACTCTTCTACCTTCTTACCATCCCCTTTCTTGACAAGCGGTACCACCAGCCCTGTCCTCCACTCCTCCGGCCACCCTTCTCCTTTCCAGACCTTGTTGCAGATCTTCCACATCCCTTCCCTAGTCCCTTCTCCTCCATACTTTATCGCTTCGTTCTCCATACCATCCTCTCCTGTAGCCTTGCTTCTTTTTAGTCTATCTATCGCCTCATTCACTTCTTCTCTTGTTATTTCGTTCACTTCCTCCCTTTCTCCCTGGACTGTCTTTCTATTTTCCCCTTCGATCCTATTTTGTTCTCCCCCTAGCAGACCCTTAAAATAATCCGTCCATTCATCCATTTCTATTTCTTCATTCACGCCCCTCCTTCCTCCTCTTTCCCTGTTTATCACATCCCAAACCCTACCTTCTTTGATTGCTTTTTCTACTTCTTCCTTGTATTTCTCCTTTCCTTTTTGCTTTTTCCCTTCCAGCATCCTCTCATGTTCTCTTTTTCTCATGTTGTACTCCGCCTTCTCTATTTCTCCTTTCCTCCATTTTCTTACAGACTCTTTCATTCTCTCCTTAATCTCCCTGCATTCCTCGTCCCACCAGCCTCTCTTTCCCTTTTCTCTTCCTTCTTTCGCACCTATCTCATCCCTTACCTTCTCAATCGACCCTTTCAACCTCTCAATCAACACGTCTACTTCCTCCTCCTTCTCATATCTAACATTCTCCTTTTCCATTTTTTGTTCAAACACTTTTAATTTATCTACCCCCCAGTCTCCCATTTTCGCGTTCCTTTCCCCCCCTCTTTCCTTTCTCCCTCTACCGCGCTTGTGGACGCCACCTTTCAGTGTCGCTATTACTGGGAAGTGCTCGGACCCTATCTCATTCCCCACCTTCTTGACCGCTACCGCTACCGCTACCGCTACCGCTACTGTCCCCCTTCACTCCACTAACCGAGC
>CAKNXH010000710.1:32874-54474 GCA_932178445.1 Andricus quercusramuli | reverse complement strand
TAATTATTCCACTAGAAAACATTGCTATACCTTTCTGAAAAATTTTCCTGCTGGCATTTTTTTTGGTCAAAATTTGCTCGACTCCACATGAGTTTATGAATATATATGCATAATTTATGCAATGTCTGAGGTAAAAACTTACAACTTCAGTTTAAACAAAATTTTTCATATGACAATTACTCTACCAGTCGTAGAACACCATGAAAATATATTTCCTGTACAATTCAACAAAAATTCGAAGAATTGGCTGAATTATTGGAAGTTGAAATAAACAAATACCAAAAATATGGTGTTCTATAAACCGGGTCTTCTTCTTTATTTTTAAAAGGGCGGAAGCTACATCTTTTTTATCAAGTGAAAAAAGATACAAAATTAAATTTCGTATAAGAATATATATACTTTTATGTCAGAATTCGGAATTTTTGAAAAGCTTCCAGGGGTCAAAACCCCTGTTATAGAATCCAGCCCCTCAATTCTGGAATGTTTTGTATAATTTTCTGGAACATTCTGTACTTTTCTAGAATATTCGGAATGTTTTTTTGATGTTCCAGAGTGATATGGGATTCTATTTTCCAATTTTCTGGAAAGATTAGTCTATAATTAATTTTGAGTAAGGGTTATTAATCATATCTTTATGAATTTAATCTTTAGTACAATGCTAGCCGGACAAGTAGTCTTGGCTGAAAGGTGGTCCAAGCTTGACAATGATAGCCGTAATACGGGGACAATACCTAACAATAGCCTCTTCAAGTAGCTGGCGGTAGTATACCCATTGTGCTCTCCAAGTCTTGTATGCCCCTCAGCACTGGACACCAACTGCACAGGGGTAACAATGATAATATTGTCAAAAGTTGACGTGAATTGAAAATATCAATAGGTTTCCTTTCCCATAATAAAATCGAGAATTTAATCAAAATCTTATCTTTCTTCTCAATATTAAAATACAATTCCTCTTCAGATTTTCAATTTTTCACATAATCAATGATAATAAAAGATGATCGAATATACAATTCCACATGATTTTCCAATTTACATGTAATATTCTTCAAAAGTAAAAAAGTGGTTGACACGGCAAAATTATATGGGTGCAAAAAAAATTTCAGAAGAGCAAAAAACGTTCTCCAAATTCGAATTCAATTATTATAAAGTATTTGGCGCCACTTTCGATTATTATTTTTAAACTACACTGAAACTAGGATTGAAGCAGTCGGGATTTACGGCGTTCCGAGAATTGATGCCGTAGTGGTTTCGGGATGTGCGGAGCGCGGAAGGGGCTGCTTAGTCAAGTGTGACAAACGACTCGAGGGCCGCACTCTTCGCGCGTTAGTTGCATCAGGTTACGTCATCTGTCCAATCCAACAGAAATAATACACGCGCCCCTGCCTATTAACGTTCGAGCGATTTGGAAATAGGATCAAAGATATTGCAAGCCATGCCCGAGACCGTTCTTAATTCCAAGTTCCAGTGTATCTCGAAGTTATTGTTTTCGGGATACCCACGTTCATGATTGGATGAAGCTATCGTTTTTTTTTCGTTCAGAATCAAAAGTATGAAAACTTCAGGTTCATGAGAAACGTAAGATTATCAAGATAATATATTCAATAATAATAATAACCAATATTCCAATCATAAACCCGAGTTTATGATTGTTTGGAGGTGCCATCCTATACAAATAGATTCATCAGGATATTATGAAGTATTGATTAATTTTGACAACAGTTTCTTCGTGAATTCAATTAATAAAATGGCATGGCGCCATTTTCCATTATTATCCACCATTTAATAATAATATTCAATGAACAAATCTTTCTAGAATTTTGAATTAAAAAATTCAATATTCACCGTTCAAAAAATTTAACACAGAATCCAAGTAAATAAAGTTACTAAGAAGACTTTTTTTTTCTTATGTATTTTTCATGTCTAAATATGCTTATTGTTGATTCACAAAATTAAACATCTCTTTTGAAATTTTTAAAAACATGCAACCGCGCTTTTGCTATTTGTCCAATTATTGGAAAGTGCATGGAGCCATTTTCGATTAGTATCTCGAAACTATATCGGAAATATTGTTTTCGGAATACCCCCGTCGAACGAAACTGTCATTTTTATTTATCTTTTTATTCAATTATCTAGATAATATATTCAATAACAATAATCAATGAAACAAAGTTATTTTCCGTTCTAAAAACACAACATGGGACCCTATTTTTGAAAATGCAGATAAATTTGTGACGTTCGCTTTGTTATGAGAAATATGTTTTTCATAAACTTAAATAGAATTTAAAACTACATTTCCAAAATTTCAGTTAATCTAATGTTAAGTTTATATACCATACATTAGGGTGGTCCAAAAATTCAACATTCGATTTTTGGTGATCCCCTCCCCCCCAGTTCGTTCGTTTTGCGGAAAAATAAATTCACTGTTTTTTAATCTATCGACATTAACTAGTGTCCCCAGGCCTTTGAAATCAACATGGGGTTTTAAATTTGAAAATATCGGTTTTCGAAAAAATGGGATCAAGAAGTACTTGTTATTATCTTTTTATAAATTAAAGTTTCCGGTCACCTCTCAAAGAATATTCAAGCATTTATTTTCACCTAATAACTTTTGCTTTTGACGGTATTTTTTCTTAAATTTCTAAATTCATTATTTATATTCGATAAGTCTGCGATGAGTATTACTCTAACAATTCATTCACTGCATTATTAATTCCATAAAATAGTAACTTTTCAAGATTCACAAGGGAAAGCATTGTTTAAACAAATGAAAATTGTTGCATGATTGTAAACTGTGTCTCACACAAAATATCACTCTTAGCATTTAGTAATTGCGTTATTGATTCCAGAAATTAGTAACTTTGCAAGATTCACAGAGGAATAAAATTGGTTAAATAAATTAAAATTGTTTAAGTAGTTGCCAAATATCGTTTGAAAAATACATTACTCTCAACATTCGTTAACTGTGTCATTATCTTCAAAAAATAATAACTTTTTATGATTTACGTGGGAGAAATTATTTAAACGAATTAAAATATGTTCAAATAATTACAAAATATTTTCAAAAAAAATATTATTCTTGAAATTCACTGAGGGGATTGGGGGGCTTAATGTAAAAAGTTATCAAGTGGAAATTATTCCTTACACATTCCTTAAGAGGGGACTAAACTTTAATTTGCAAAAAGTTAGTTACAAGTAATTCTTTTCCCACGTTCTTGAAAACCGAGCTTTTGACCAATTTGAAAGAAAAAATCATATAAAATTTATTTTCTGGAAAACGAACAATTTGGGGGGATCAATGTAAAAGTACAGAGTTTGTTAGCATGAGAAACAGCAAAGGTGAAATGCTATATAATATAGACGGGATAGTAGACGCTTTAAAAGACTCTTTTAAAGAAATATTAGGAGGTGAAGATATAGGGCAACAAAACCACGACATTGAACATAATGCATTAGAAAACCCAATTGAAAAAGTCAGTGTCACTGAGGTCAGAGATATAATTAAGAACTTGAAAAACGGTAAGGCTGCTGGTTTAGACAGTATTAGCGCTGAAATGCTTAAATACGGTGGCGAGTACATACCTCACAGGTTGTGCGAATTGATAAATTTATGTTTCGAGACAGGAGAAGTCCCAGACGATTGGAGAAAGGCGATTATTGTACCAATATATAAAAAGGGAGATAAAAGCAACTGCAGTAATTACAGAGGTATCAGCCTACTAAGTACCGTAAGTAAAATATACTCAAAAATACTTATTCGTAGGGTAATGGAAATTACAGAAGAGAAGATATGGGAAGTCCAAAGTGGATTTATGCCAGGAAGATCATGTACAGATCAGATATTTAGCCTAAGACAGATCACAGAAAAAAGCTTGAGAGTAGGAAAGAAAGTTTTCTGTGCATTTATTGACCTAGAAAAAGCATTCGACACGGTAAATAGAAGTAAACTTTGGGAAGTTCTTAAAGAGTATGGAGTGAATGGAGGGCTCCTACAAGCAATAAGAACAATATATACGGGTAGTAAAGCAAGTGTAAGGGTAAATGGGAAACTGAGTGACTGGTTCGATATTATGCAAGGCGTGAAACAAGGATGCGTTATGTCCTCGTGGCTATTTATAATATTCATGGATAAGTGTCTAAGAACTGCCCTCTTCGACGAAAAAGGTATAGATCTCGAAACCGTCAAAGTACGTGGGTTGGCTTTCGCAGATGACAAGATTGTTATGGCAGAATCAGTCGAAGACTTGCAAAGAATGTTGAATAAACTTAACACAAGCATGAAGAACATGGACCTCAAAATTAACGTGAATAAAACGAAAGTCATGGTTTTTGAGGGAAAAAGTGAGAAAACAATATGCAACATTGTCCTAAATGATGTGAGATTAGAACAAGTTGACAAGTACGTATATCTAGGTAGTCTATTCACTAGCGACGGAAAAATAGATGGGGAATTAGATAGGCGCATAAATAAGGGTAAGCAGGTTATCGGTAGAGCAGGATCCATCCTCACGAATAAAAACATATCAAAAAAAGCTAAAATGGCCATACATAATTCCATATTCGTACCAACTGTACTATACGGTAGCGAGGCATGGACCTGTCAAGAAAAGGACAGGAGTAAAATCAACGCGATCGGCATGAAACCTTTGCGCATAATATGCGGAAAAACACTGATGGATAAAGTCCGAAACGAGATAATCCTCAAAGAATGTGGTACAGGAGACACGCTGGTTGACATATGGGAAAGAAATCAGTTAAGATGGTTCGGACATCTTGAAAGAATGAAAGATGAACGACTAACGAAGCAAGTATATAAAGGTAAAGTAAATGGCAGAATGCCCAGAGGTAGACCGCCGAAAGAATGGTTAGAATCTGTAAATGAGACATTAATCCGAAGAGACATAAGAAGTCATAGGAACAGAAGAGCTTGCATGAAGAAATGCATGGACGTAAAGGAAGCTAGAGTAGTATGCCAGGACAGAAATGTGTGGCGACAAATAGTTTATAAACAGAGTGACAATAGAGTGAATGATGCCTGAAACAAAGACCTTGGATACTAATGGGCCCAAGTGGGGAACCATACATAACAATTTTGTGAGGCTCCTCACTTGGGGTGATCGCTAGAGAGATTGATCAGCAACCTGGGTCGGAGCAGTGTTGCGGAGTGAACGTGTTATTTGAATAAATAACACGAAAACTCCAGATCAATCTAAAATATCTATACCATAATACATATACCTATATACCTATCTACCTTATACCATATAACGACCTACTTTACACCTATATACCTATCCTACCACTTTCCAACCGAGCAAGTCACGCCTACCCCGAAAGGGAAATGGCTTAATGGTATAATAATAATAATCACCAAAAATCGAAAATCAAATTTTATGGGTATAAATTGGGACGCCCTATTATATGAAAGCCGTTTTGTAGCTTAGGGTGTTTTAATTTTTTTTTTCGAATTTCCATATATATATCGCCGAAAAATGTGTTCGACTTTATTGAAAAAAAACCTTAAAAAATTGGTTTTAGAAACTCCCTAAGATAATGAAGTTTAACACATATTTCGCATGAGAAAAAAACGCTTTTGTGAATTTTATTCAGAATCGTCAAATATTGGGTGAGTGAAGTTGAAACACAACTTGATAATTAGCTATATAATACAAATGAATAATTACTTTTCAAATATTACCCCAATAAGTACATATGTCTTATAGGGTCCCAAAAAAAACCCATAAGTAAAAAAATTGGTTTTGCGAGTTATTGGTGCTAATTATAATTGTTTGCGCTTGTTTTGCAGAGTATTTCCAATACATTATATACTACTTTCCACGGATAACTAGATGTTTACATACATTTTTGAAACAATTTATTATTGTTCTTAGCAATTTTCTCTTAGAATAGGGTGTAAAAGTCGGGGTTTTTCAGAATTTTTAGGCTTCTTTTCAACAGTTCAGTTGAAACGAGGCTAAAGTCAATTAAATTTAACAGAAATAATTGTTAAAACTATTTATTATCATTTATAATAATATTCTCCTACAATAATGCCACAAAGTTTTAAGTGTTTTCTAAAAAATTTCGTTTTTGTCCACTTCTCAACTAGATTGATGTAATAATTAATTAAACTGAATGAAAAAATTGTTTTACTAATTTATTATTATTTATAATGATATTTTCTTTGAATAACATCAGAAACTTGCGGTTTTTTCTGAAATTTTCAACTGTTGGTACACTTTTCTTTTAAAGTTAGGCAATAATATTAATGAAATTCCACTAAAATAATTGCATAAACAAATTATTCATATTTATAATAATATTCTCTTCAAATAATGCTAGAAAGTTGCGGTCTTTTCTTGAATTTTCAACTTTTTGTCCACTTTTCACTTAGCGAAGAGATAATTGAGTCAAGTTAAGGAAAATTATTGTTTGAACAATGTATAATTGTTGATAACTATCTTCTACTATAGTAATGCTGGATAGTTGCGAAATTTTCTGCCATTTTTAACTTTTGATCCACTTTTTATTTAGTGAGGTAATAATTAATGCAAATTAAAAAACATATTGGATGAAAAATGTATTATTGTTCGTAACATTAACTATTTTCTTCTAAAGAAATGCTAGAAAATTGCGTGTTATCTAAAATTTTCAGCTTTTTTTATTTTTTAGATAGGAACAAATAATATATATTCATATTAATCTTGATTTAAACAAAAAGTTCTTAGTAACTACCTCAAGGCAAATTTACATTTGATATAATCCATATAGAAAATGTGAAGAATATTTCAAAAATCTGTTCCATTTCAGAAAAATATATTGCTTAAAAACAATAATTATTGTCTAAAAAATGTACGTAATCATCTTACTTTTAACAAAAAGTAGTATGTTATGTATGAGAAACAATTTGTATTGTCAAAACTGCAAAAAAATCATAATAAAAGCCAAAACCCGCAAAATCCAATTTTTCACCTATGGTGATTTTTTGGGACCATATAAAACATACTTATGGGGTTAGCATTCAAAAGTAATAATTCATTTGTATTTTATAGTTAATTGTCACGAGAAATGTTGAGTTGCAACTAGATTCACCTAATATTGACAATTCGATATAAAATGCACCAAAGCGTCTTTTTTTCTTATGGGAAATATGTGTTAAACCTCATAGGGTTTGCGGAACCTCTAAATATCAGTTTTCTTCAAACAAAAAAAAATGCATTAATTTTTTTGCGGATTCGAACAAATTTGAGGGTGATATTCATGAAAATTCGAAGAGAAAAATTTCCAATGCATTGTTGAACCACCCCAAAATGTAGCTGTTTCAATATCTTTTAATATTCATCTTAATTTATGAATTATAATTATATTCTATAGTACTTGTGCTTGGCAACATATTTATTTCGCGCTCGGTCATTCTACTTCTCCCACATTTTCACGTACGACTTTTAAAATTAGAAGTTAAACAATCGACAACTGAAAGTTAGTGAATGTGAATTCTCTTTTGTTAAAGCTCCTTCGGCTTTAACGAGCATATTCTCATCACGCGTCTCGTGAAAAAAATGGTCGAGAGCAAATTTCTGAATTTAATTTAGGCAAACAATTTTGCTATTCAACATTTTATTGTATCTTGTGTTTTTCTTCCAAAATTATAATTTGTTTCTTTGTAATGTCATTTTTCACGATTAAAACAAAAACTATGCGTCTTATCAAAAAATAGTTTGTAACAAATTTATCTTTTCTTTGATTAACAACTTCTATCTAATTATTTTTTTTGTATCTTGTGCTGTTTTTTTTTTTCAGAAATTTAATTTTTTTATTTTTAATGTATTTTTCAAGTTTAAAACAAAAACTACGCGACCCATAGAAAATGATTGAGAACAAATTTGTATATCTCTTTCGGGTGAACAAATTTTGTTTATTCATTTTTGTCGAATCTTGTATTGGTTTTCCAAAAACTTAATTTTCTTAATTTCTATAATGTTTCTGTATGATTAGAACAAAAACTACGCACACCATCAAAAAATGATTGAAAACAAATGTTTCGTTCTCTTTTAAGCGAACAAGTTTTGTCCATTCATTTTTTTCGAGTCTTGTGTCAGTTTTCTAAAAATTTACTTTTTTAATGTTTTAATGTTATTTTCACGATTAGAGCAAAAAACACGCGTCCTATTAAAAATGAATTGAAAAATAAAATTTGTAGATCTTTTATGAGGGCACAATTTTTTTTGAATCATCTTTTTTTGTATCTTGCATAGTTTGACCGCAAAATGGAATTTTTCATTTTTCATTGTGTTTTGTGCGCTCAAAATTTAAATCTTCGATTTGCTAAAGAATTTTAAAAGTTATTATAATGTTCTTGTAGGGCTTTCGAACTACAACCTTTTTCTTCCTGACATTTTTTCATATCATGCGTTGTTTGGCTCATAATTTTCATTTTAGTTTTTTTTTAGTTTTGCAAATGTTATAACTCTGATAATTTTTTTTCATTAAAAAAAGTTTTGGTCGTAAATTGGTTGACTTTCCGAATACTACGAATATCCGAACATAGAATTTTGAAAATTTCAAATATAATATTCTCAAAAATTTTGAAAATGCTCTTTTTCAATTTTTATCCAAAATAGCTTGCTAACGAACATGTCCGCGCCAAAGCTCAATCCAATCTAATCATTTTTTTCGGAAGTTATCGTGCCTACAGGATACAGACTAAGTAAAATTTTACATAGTCTTCCAAAAAATTGTATAGTTGTTTTTTCATATGTTGAACATAAAATCAACTTTCGCAAAACGTCATCGGGTCGGCAATTTGTTTGAAATAATTAATTTGCAACATTTTCCCTCCATTGCTCCACGAAAATTCAAAACATTTTGCAAACTTGAGTGAGTAATTATAAACTTAGTCATTATCCTGTATTAAATTTGCAAAGCGTTTGTGATGTGGCAACATTATTAATTATAAACAAATTATTATTTTGTTAATCCCTCCCCAGAGAAAATACCGAATATTTTTCAAAATGTTGTTTCTGCTTTTTTCCATTGAGAACAAACTATTGTATGCTTTGCAAAACCAAATACATAACGCAAATTATCGCTTTTTAAATTATTGTTAAATTTCTTGCAATTCGTGTCCTAAAATTCCAGCAAAAATTGCAAAGGTTGCGTATATTTGGGTAGCAAATGCTAGAAATATCGAGATCTGAAAATGATTAAATTTGCAAACCGTTGCTCGGCTGGCAACAATATTGAAATTGAAATTAAGCAAATTAGGTATTTTATTAAACTAGCCGAAAAATACAAACATTTCGCAAATCGTACTGAGTTATCATGAACTTAGTACTAACATCATATTGTTTACTACGTGGCAACATTGATAATGATAAACAAACTTATATTCTTCTAAAATTATTGTCCAGATTAAATTCTCAAGGTGTTTCAAAAGGATTTTTTCTTACTATTGAAAGGTTCCATATAGTTTGTAATAGATTTACTGGTTTTTTTATTAGATAACGCAATGTGAGACGAATACTACGATTCATGGCATTATATATAATTTTTTTAAGGTTTCTAGTTTCTTTAAAAAAGTTTTTGAAAGTAATGAAATAACTTCCGGTATAGAAGAAAGTGGAAAAATTTGAAGAAAAAAAACGAGTGACAATATGCAATTCAGGAATCGCGTGATACAGTTTTTGATAAGTAAATACTTTTTTAAATAATAATTTTCAAAAGGTAATCGGAGCAAGATTACAATTTTTAATTCATTTTGAAAATTAAGACAATTTTAGATACAATTGTGTATTAAAAGACAAGTGTGAATAGATAACGATGTTGCCTTTCCTCCCATGCAACTATTTAGTGTATTGCACATCGAGGGACAGGAGACGACAATATTTTTATAACACGCTCCATCAAGCATCAAAAGTCTAACTTCCGATAACTCAATTATGAATACAAAATTTCTATTATAATATTCAGAAATTAACAAATTTTAAAAATTTATAGTTTCGCCGCTATTGATTAAGATAGTTTACCTTTTTTAATTTTTCAAAAGCCATTCGTGAGTTCTTGGTTTTTTCTGAATTTTCGCTGTTTTTTAACTGTTTTGTTCGGACATTGGAAAAAACTGTTATTTTCATCAATTCTTTTCTTTGAATTCCTGTAGAAACAAGAGAAATTGGGAGGTTTCTTTTTGTAACACCTTGAGAATTTAATGTGGGGAATAATTTAAAAAAATATAAGTTTGTTTATCATTATCAATGTTGCCATGTAGTAAACCATTTGCAAATCTAACATGCTGTTAGTTATAAGTTAATTATTATCACTCAGTACGATTTGCGGAACGTTTGTATTTTTTGGCTACTTTAACAAAGTACCTAATTTGTTTGATTGCAATTTTAATATTGTTGCCGGTCGTGGAACATTTTGCAAAATTGATCATTTTCAGATCTCGATATTTCTAACACTTGCTACCCTAAAACGCAATTTTCGCTGGAATTTTAGGAGTCGAATTGCAAAAAATTTAACAATAATTACAAAAACGATCATTTTCGTTATGTATTTAGTTTTGCAAATCATACAATAGTTTCTTCTCAATGGAAAAAATCAGAAACAACATTTTGCAAAAGCTTCGGTATTTTCGCTGGGGAGTGATTAACAAAATAATAATTTGTTTATAATTAATAATGTTGCCGTATCACGAACATTTCGCAAATTTAATACAGGACAGTGACTGAGTTTATAATTACTCACACAAGTTTGCAAAATGTTTTGAATCTTCGTGGAGCAATGGGGGGCAAATTTTGCAAATTAATGTTTTTAAACAAATTGCCGAACCGATCACGTTTCGCATAATTTTATTTCATGTTCAACATATAAAAAACAACTATACAATTTTTATGAAGTCCTCCGGAATTTTTGTTAATTGACTCGATTTTTATGTCTAATTCGACTGGTCTACAATGCCTTCTCATTAGGAAGAAAATGTAATAATCAAAATATTGTAAGAACTAATATTTTCGATGATGAGTTTTCACTTTTCTCGTTCTCATTCAAGAAGTCCTTCTTATAATAAGCAACTCATTTGGTATTCATAATTTCACCGGGCGGCATCTGCTTGACGATGTAAATTCGAGAAGCAAAAAACTGTAAATTTTTATAGGCGCATCAGAGGCAATAGAATGAAATTTGTGGTAGACAATATTCATCGTTTGACGTTGATGACCAGACTGAGCGCCTTTGAAAGGTAAATAAGAAAAATGATGAATATATATATGTTCAGTATGTTCACTGTTCAACCACAATATATACGTGCCTCTCGTCGAATCAGAGATTGGATTAACGATTTAATGGATAACTCGATGAATGGCTCTATGTACGATTCGTGTCGGTGCGTAAATTGAACAAATTATAGAAGAATGCCTTTGGTCGGTGGGTGGATACCCCGTACCCCTATACTTCATGGAGAAGAAAGATCTTCTTCTCAGCCAACCAGTGGCTCTCAATTTCTTCTAAAAGTCTATACCTTCTCCCGTTTTCCCATCAAAAATACCAAAGGTATAAAACAACTTTTATTATCTTAGAAGGACTTTTATTATCTTAAAAGAATTTTTATGATCTTTCAAGGCCAGACAATCAAATAAAAACAAGAGACATAAGCTGTAAACTTTTTCAATTCGACTTCAATTTTTATTTCTTTATTTAAGACTAAAAGTTATTATCAATTGAATATTATTTTAGGTTTCATATAGTGCTCCGCGTTTAACCGATTAAACGTTTGAATTATAGAATAATTTCTACTTTTAAATGACTAGACATTAAATATTTAGAAGTACACTTTTAAAAAACTTTCAAAAGTCAAATTTTGTAAGAAAATTGCACAAGAAGGCTTAAAAAAAGTTTTTTTTTGTTGAAAAATCAATTTTTTTTAAACGTATACTCAAGAAAGTTAATTTGTGTGACATAATTGCACGAAAGGAATTTAAATTTCATGACTACTTTAATATTTGTTTCTTGTTTTGTGCTAATTTCATCACTCAGCCACCCTGAAAAATGTATCATTACAATAAATTTATATTATCAAGTTTCATAATACGCATTGGTATTGAAAAAAAAGTATCTTCATTGTCATGTTTTTATAATTTAAAAAAAATATTTTCAATGTTATTTTTTGCGATTCGAAGAAAAAGTACGCGCCCTATCAAATAATTATTGATGAAAAATTTGGATGAGTTTTCACTTTTTTTTGGAAGAACATCTTTCGTCCATTCATTTTTTTCACAGCTTGTGTCATTTGTCCAAAAATTTAATTTTTTCATATATTTAATGCTGTTTATCACGAATAAGACAAAAATACATGTCCTATCAAAAAGTTATTGTCAACATATTTGTATGTATTTGTTGGTTAAACAGATTTTTCCTTTTGATTTTTTTCGTCTCCCGTGTCGTTTTTCCAAAAAATTTTATTTTTTGTTTAATCTCATTTTTTATGATTAAAAGAAAATCGACTAGCCCTTCCTAAAAATTATCAATGCCCACTTTGTAGACCCTCTTCGAGAGAAGAACTTTTGTCTATTAATTTTTTTTCGTACCTCGAGTCATTTTCCAAAACATTTAATTTTTTTATTTTTGATGCTATTTTTCACGATTAAAACAAAAAGTACGCGTCCTATCAAAAAAATGTTGATCACAAATTTGGATTAGTTTTCACTATTTTTTGGAAGAGCAACTTTTATTCATTTATTTTTTTTTTCATAGCTCTGTCGTTTATCCAAAAATTTGATTTTTTTTTATACATTTAATGTTGTTTATCACGAATAAAACAAAAAATACGTGTCCTATCAAAAAGTTATTGTCAACACATTTTTAGATATTTCTTGGTTGAACAGATTTTGCCTTTTGATTATTCTGGCCGGTTTTTTCGGATTTAGGGGGTCTCGAAACGTGGAGATTTAACGAAATCCACGAGAGGTAGTTTTCACATAAGAATATTTTTTTTTAATTTCATAATTTTTTAAAATGGTATGTTTTTGGTAAGGATATTAAGATGAAACTTTTGTTGGTATTTTCCCTAATTAAAATGTAATAATCTGGAAAGTGAAATTAGAAGACCGAGTGCTTAAAGGTAAATAATTTACAATTATTATTATTTTTTAAATCTCAACCAAATTTTTAGTTGATTACATTTTTTGAAATAGCAGTCTTCCGGTTGGGACATTAGGACAAAACTTCGTTTGGTGTTTTCCGGCGTCCAATAAAACTAATTTGTGGATTACAATCTGAGACCGAGCGATTAGGGGAAAAATAGAATTACAAAAAAAATGTGTACATTAGAATGCATACAAAAAGTACTTTTTCCGTTTGAAAAAATCAAATGCATTAAAGTTATATAGCTTTTTGTGTTTCCTGTAAAATTCGAGTTTTATTATCTTTCACGGCCAGACACTCAAATAAAAACAAGATATATAAGCTCTAAACTTTTTAATTCCTACTACAGTTTTTATTTCTTTATTCAATTCCGAACGTTATTATCAATTAAAGTTTATTTTAGGTTTCAATAGGTAAAATAAATACGATATAACTGGAAAATATAAAAAAATAAAACTTTCGACACTGAAAATAAATAATGTTTTATGCGAACACCAAGACCTTTTTTTGTAATTTTGTATCTGGGATATCTTACAACTATTTTTGATTTAAAAAATCTTCACCGGAGCCGTTTTTGAAAAAAAAAATCCGATTTTGATTTTAAAAAAATTCGTTTTTGATTTTTAAAAAATTGGAATACCCAGTTTTTCTTGAAAAGAAAGACAGATAGGGAACAAAGTCAAGAGAGGAAAACTTTTTCTTGAAAAAGTTTAAAGAAAAAGACCCCCTTAATCATTTTTAAGCTCACATCGTATCCCTGAAAGACTGTTTTTTTTTTGAGAGGTGGAAATTCTATTTTCACTTTTTTATATCAGAGAAAAAAATAAAACAGAAACTTATTATTATTTGAACTGTCTGAAGATATTTTTTGATACAAAATATGTTGTACATTCCTAGTTTTTTTACTTAAAATAATTATATCGAGAATAAGAAATTAAAAAAAAATAAATTCTAACGAATAATTTCTCATTCTTAGCTTTTTCCATATCTCCCTTGGTTTTCGAATTTTTTAAATTAAAAATTGATTGTTTTCAAAAACGGCTCCAGCAAAGATTTTTTAAATTATTTATTTATTACTTAAACAATCTTTTAATTGTTCGAAATCGAAAATTTTATAATTTTGGGAGTTTCCTATTCCAATCATTTTCTTTTTTGGGAATTTTGTAGTATCAAGAATGCTATTTTTCGGAATTTTTTAGTCTTCCCCTAATTACTCTATTTGCTATTTCTAGAATTTGTTAATACATCAATTCCAGACAAATCTATTTTTAATTAATTATTCTATTTTAAATTGTTGAGTTCTTCTTTGTTGAATACCTCAATGTAGAATTTTACAAATATTTACCAATTTCAGTTTAGAATTGGTAAATTTCGTTTAAAATGTTGGGTGTTTAATTTGAAATTAGTTCCATTTTATATGCTTTGATATTTCAAATTTCGCTATATTCCTATTTTCAATTTTGAACGTGTAGGTCTTAATTATTCAATTTGTAAATCGTTAAATCTTCGCGTGCTTCATTGTAAACACTTCATTTGTTAATTTTTCCTTATCAAATCATTTTTACATTCGTTAACCAACATTTTTGGATAAAAATTAAAAAAAGTAAGAGCATGTTCAAAACTTTTCAGGCCATTTTTTTCCAAATTCAGAAATTCCATGCACGGCTATCCGTAGAACTAAAAAATTTGAACAATTTATCTTTACGACTTTTTTCTGTGAAAAAAATTTTTCAGAGTTATAGGATTTTCAAAATAAATAAAATAAAAATTTTCCATTTTAAGCGAAACAAAGCTTGATATGTAAAAGAGACAAGGAAGGAAGAAGTTACTTTTTTGAAGCCCTACGAGATTATCTCAATGAATTTTTGAGTTTCCTTCAAAAATCGAAAATTCAAATTCTTATTGCACAAAAAATAATTATAACTTTTGAAAGACTAATCGGATTGAATTGCAATTTCGCACATAGTTTCAGGGGCCAAAAAAAGAGTTCGAGTTTTTTAACCAGCTATTTTTGATCAAAATTCGAAAAGTTATAGCATTTTCAAAAGCCAAAAAAAGAAACGAAAATTAGCATTTCAGGCCAAACAACGCACGATATGAAAAAAAGTCGTGAGAAGAAAAATATTACTTTTTGAAAGTCATATAAGATTGTCATAACTAATTTTTTAATTTTTCCGAATAATCGGAAATTCAAATTTTGATGGCACAAAAAATAATGAAAAATAAAAAATTCCATTTTGCGGTAAAAATATGCAAGATATGAAAAAATATGTGAAGAACAAAATTATTCGTCCCAGAAAGATCTACAAATTGTGTATCAATCATTTTTTTATATGATGCGTAGTTTTGATTTTAATTGTAAAAAATAACATTAAAAACCTAGAAATTTAGTTTTTTGAAAAAACGAGACAAGATGCAGAAACATTAAATGGACAAAATTATTCAGCCAAAAAAGTTCTACAAATTTCTTATGAATTATTTTTTGATAGAATGCGTAGTTTTTGTTTCAATCGTAAAAAATAACATTGAAAATAAATTAATTAAATTCGACACAAGAGACAAACAAATATTTCAAAAATACATATAAAAATATCTACAAATTTGTTATAAACTTTCGTTATAAAAATATATCAAAAATAAAAAAATTAACTTTTTGGAAAAAGGAAACGAACGAAATACAATAACAATTTATTTAACAAAATTTTCTGCCTAAATCATATCTACGAATTTGCTTACATTAGAACCACCTTACGCTAGGATGCGTATTTTAGTTTAAATCGTAAAAAATAACATCGAAAATGAATAAATTAAATTGATTGAAAACCGAAACGCAGCGGGCAGATTTTTTAAAATTGTTTATTCTTGAAAAGTATGTATACAGATTTTAAAATATTAAAAATTCTATTTTAGATTTTTCCTTATTAAACTCTTTCTTTATCAAGTTTTTAATACGTTATTCCTTTTTAGCTTGCAATAATACAATTTCTGAGAGTTTTCATTAAAAAAATGTTTCTTTGAGCTTTCAAAACAACAGAATTCTGATTGTAGATTTTTAGTTTCTATCACGTTTCTTCGACTTTGTATTCGTTATGAATTGTAAGTTTTCATTTTTGAATGCTTTCAATTTGAAACCATACAGTTCCTATATTTGTATACTTATAATTTTATCTATCTGAATAAAGTGTGATTTGAAGATATGAAAAAAATTGAGAAAAAAACAGAAATTCTGAATTTAAATCTGCAAATTAAAGGAGATTTTAATTGTGCTGTTATTTACCATAATTTTTTTTTTGGTACTGAATAGTATTCTTTTTGATAACTTCTACCAAACAGCTTTTTAGATGATTTTTCAATATAACTTACTTCCTCATTATTCGAAATCAACACGCAACTCAAAAATAGCTATTTGTGATACAAGTGCGCAAAATAGGCAATTGCCGACGCGTTTGAAATTTGTAGTATGAGCCGGAGGCTCGAAGCACGAGCCGAAGAGCTGAAGGTAAATGCTGCAATCACACGAGTAACAAAGCCTGTCCGAGATAAATATTCAGACGAAATTTTCGTATATTTTTTTTTACGAATTTTCAAGAATATTTTTATTTTATCGGTGTGCAAAGTTACTTATTTCCAAAGTGCGCATGCGCGTCCATTGTGTCGATTCGCAAAATAAATTATTTTCCAAATGCGCATGCGCCCTCATTATTCCCGCACAGTCTGCCGGATTGAAGCACTTTGCAAATATCATTTAGAGGCATGGAAGTCCTTTCTTTCGAGGTGGGTATTGCAAAAAGGATCTTTCTTCTTCCAAATAATAAATCCGAAAACTGATATTCTATCGTACTTTAAAAAAATTAATTACTGGTGATTTTTATAATGATAGCGATGCATTTTGCGTACCCAGTATACACGATAGGAGACGATAAGTGAATCTTTTCTGAATAGGCAGTGATTATGAAATCACCTACTTGGCTTTTGAATGACTTGCAATTGCTCAATTTATTACATTTGAAATTTAAAAATGATTTCGGCTGCTAACTTTAAATTTGTTTACAGCTACTGTTAATTTAATCAGAAGACATAATCTCTATACAATATTGGATTACAACCAAGCATTTTTGTTCACATGTAAATTGGCGTGGAGTGAAAAAAAATATTTTACTAAAACATTCTAATACTGTTGAAACGTTCTTTTGGACAAGAAGAAAACAACTTAAAATGTTTTGAAATCGGAGAGAATCTTCTGCTTCCCATTAGGATGAACATTTTGTACTTTTGGATTTTTTAAATAATAAGAATATTACATTCAAAAACTGGAAAAACTACTTATATTCAAAATTTTATTCATTTGCATAAAGCTTAGATATTGAAAAAGCATTTTTCAAACCCAAAAAGGTTTTTGATCATTTGATCAATGCTCACTGAAGAAATAAGCAAAGATATATTCCAATTTTTTTGTAAATAAATTTAAATTAGGTGAAACGTATACATATTCCTGATTGAGGAGAAAAAAATCACTATGTTGCGGATATTTAAATTTTGACGTGTATTTTTTAACAAATCGCGGATTTAGACTTGAAAATTTTTAAAAGACAATTTTTCAGTGAAAAGACTATAAAAAGAAAAAAAATCATTAAACGATAAAAATTACAAAGAAATATCGATGCAGGAGGAAAGAAAAAAGTTATTACTACACTAAAATGCTATACACTACAATTTTACCTGAAATTAAAATTACAAATTTTTCTATTACTATATTTAAAAAATGAGAATTCAGACTTATCTATCACATCGTGTATTTTTTTTGAAATTTTTTTTCAATAGATTTCTAAATATTTTCAAGGGTTTCAAATGATTCCTGAACATTTAGAGGAATTTTATAGGATTTCTAGGTATAATTCAATTGTCGAATAAAAATGAAAATTTTCAACCCAAAAGATACATTTTCAACCAGGAAGATAAATTTTTTACCAAAAAACCCAAATTTTCATCAAGATACATGAACTTTCAACTAAATAGTTGAATTTTCAACTAAAACGGATTACTTTTCAACCGAAAATCTAATTTTTAAATTGTCATTTAGAAAAAATCTACTATTGCATTTTGCATTCAGAATTGATCTTTTTTAGTAGAAGATTGATAACTTTAGTTGAAAATTTATATAATTCGATGAAAATTTAATTATTCTGTTGAAATTCTGCTTTTTTATAGATTTTTTTTAACTGAAAATTTAATTATTCCATTTTTGGATCAAAGTTTATCTTCTTTGGTCAAAATTCAACTATTTGATTGAAAATGCATCTCTCAGGTAGAATATTTAACTATTTCATTGAAAAATCTTGTTTTATTGTAACAAATTAATTTTTCAACTAAAAATACAACTATTCCATTTTTTGTTGCAAATTTATCTTTACTAGTTGAAAATTCATGCTTTTCTGGAAAATTTGTCTTTTTTAGTGGAAATTTAATGTTATTGGTTCTACGTTAATCCTTTAGGTCGAAAATTGAATTATTTCGTCAAAAATTAATTACTTTAGTTGAATATTCAACTATTCTGTTTAAAATTCAGGTTTATTTCTAAATATCCATCTTTTTGATAAAAACTTAATTTTATTGTTTAAAAAATTTATCTCTTAAGTTGAAAATGCATTTCTTTGTTTAAAAATTATTTCTTTTTTGTATTGAAAATTGATTTTTGTAACTGAAAATTTTAGTTGAAAACTTACATTTCTTGTGTAAAAATTCATATTTTTGGTAGAAAATTAATCTTCTTAATTGAACATTTATGTTTTTGGTTGAAAATTTAACTATTTTGTTAAAAAGAAATTGAAAACGATGGAAAGTTTAACTGAATGAATTTTTCTACGGGTCAAATGTCTAAACGGTTAAACGTGGAAACTATTTGAATTGTTTAACAACTTATTTAATTGTTTGAGAAATGATCAAAAAGAGCGCACCTATATATTCTGGAGATGAATCTAAAAGAATTTTTCAAACGGTTGTTTAGTTTGTTTATAATTAATTTATAACATTTTCAATTTTGAAAAATAAATTTCTCAAAGCGGGCATATTTTTTCATATCATTTTTCGTTAAGAATTCATCTTTTTTGGTTCAAATTTAAACTATGTTGTAAGAAATTAATTTTATTGTTGTTAAAATACATAATGTTGGTTAAAAATTCATCTATTTTTTTGTGAAATAACTTTTTTTAAACATAAATATTTTCAGGTAGAAAATTCAACTATATATTTGAAAATTCGTCTTTTGGATGAATTCAACTTTTTTTATTAAAAATTGTTTGGTTCAAAAATTCTCATATTTGAATGAAAATTCAACTATCTTGAATCTTGAATTCAAATATCTTGAAACTACTTTGTTAAAATGGATTTTTTTTGTTCAAGATTCATAATTCTAGTTGAAAAGTTGGTTACAAATTGTACTTTTAGTTGAAAATGAGTTATTTTTTTGGTTGAAACTTAATTTTTTAACTGAAAATTTAAGTAATAGATTTTTGGTTGAAAATGAAACTTTTTCAGCTTAAAATTCAATTATATGGATGACATTTTTTCTTAATAGACTAAAAAAATGTTCTTGCCTGAATTTTTTGTTGTTGAAAATCTATCTTTTTTGTTAAAAATTAAGTTCTTTGCTTAATTTTCATTTTGAATTAAAAATTAATTTTTGTAACTTAAAAATGTGCTTTAAAATTTATGTTTTTTTTTTGGAAAATTCATCTTTCTTGGTAGAAAATGAATTATCTTATTGAAAATGCATATTTTTAGTTGAAAATTGAACTTTTTCCTGAAAAATTAATTTAGTTCTTTAAAGCGCTATATTATTACTGAAATTCAAGAATTTTAAATCAGAGTAAAAACAAATTCAAAATCATATTCAACGTCTAATAATCAAGTCAATATATAGAATTCCTGAAAATAAAACAAGAATTCAACGATAAAATTTGGACAACCACCACAAAATGCTCCTATTGCAATTCCTAAAAAACAAAATAAAAAAATTTGTTTCTTTGAACAAAAATAAACTAGTTGTTTGAAAACTAATATATGTTCTTAAAAATTCGTATAATTAAAAATGTACCTTTTTTGTTTAAAAATTCGACTATTTGCTTAAAAATTCTTGATTTTAGTTAAAAATTCATCTCTTTGTTGGAAAAATTAAATATTTTTTTGAAAAATCGTTCTTTTTGCTTGAAAATTTATATTTTGAAGTTGAAAATTCAACTATTTAGTTAAAAATGTATGTATTTTGTTAAATATGTGTCTTTTTCAGGATAAAATAAACCGCTTTGGTTAAAAATTCGCGTTTTTGGTTGGAAATTGAAATATTTGTAAAATAGCTATGAATTCGATGTCGAATGTTTCCACTTTGTTTGTATTTATAATTATATGGTGCTCATTTCACGAGCACTTTGCTTCCCGTTAGCAAATGTATTTGCTTCCTCATAGAAGAAGCATTAGTTATTTTTTTCAATAATAGACAAACCAAACTCTTCATTTTGCTCAATTTAAAAATAGAAATTTACCAAAAATGAAAAATTACAAAATAATACAAAAAATGTTTTAAATACAAAGACAAATCAGAAAAATCAAATCTTGCGCTCGAAATAATAATTTTTGAGCTGGAAAAGGGAAAGGAAAAGTTCTGTCGCACCCATCCCTTTCACAGCTTTATGATTTCTTCACAAAAATTGTCATAATGTTACCCTATTTGAAAATTTATGATCAAAAAGTCTTTTCTCTTCATGCATCAACTTTAAATTATGTCGATGAAAAAAGTTTTTCTGTTTGAAACTGATGATTCAGATATTATAAATGAGCAGGGCTTCTCTAAACTTCAATAAAGTGTATTATTATTACTATAGATCAATCGATTTGCCTCGAATCAAGAGATTTTTTCCGTTCTTGCATCAATTTCGAATTATGTTACTGAAAAAAGTTTTACTATGAAAAACTGTGTTTTCAAATATTAGGCAATTTCACAATTTCCATACTCTTCAATAAAATGTATTAATATTATAGGTCAATCGATTCGTCTTGAATCAACACATCTTTTCTGTTCTTGCATCAACTTTGAATTATGTTAATGAAAAAAGTTTTAATATAAAAAAACGATTTTGAAAATATATAAATTACCATAACTTCCCTACTCTTTGATAAAATGCGTTATTATTATAGGTCAATCAATTCGTTTCGAACCAAGGAATCTTTTATATTGTTGCATCAACTCTGAATTATGCGAACAAAAAAATTTTTACTATAAAAAACCGATTTTCAAAATATATAAATTACCATAACTTCCCTAAAATTTGATAAAATGCATTAAAATTTAGGTCAATCGATTCGCTCCGAACCAAGGAATCTTTCATATTCTTGCATCAACTCTGAATTATGCGAATGAAAAAATTTTTACTATAAAAAACCGATTTTCAAAATATATCAATTACCATAACT
>CAKNXH010000710.1:5482-31759 GCA_932178445.1 Andricus quercusramuli | reverse complement strand
TTGCATCAACTTTGAATTATGCGAATGAAAAAAGTTTTACTATAAAACCGATTTTTAAAATATTATTGAATGCTAGAAAAAAATTCAATAAATATTTTTAGAAATCCTTCGGTCAGTTTCAAGATATTAGTGAGGAAAATAAGCTCTCCAAATTTCATCAATTTATCTGCAACCGTTTACTAGTTATCGTGTTCACAAAAAAGCGTGACATCCACGCATCCACACATCCACACACGCATCCACACATCCACACACACACACACACACACACACATCCGGACAATTGCTTAGAACATTGTATTAGACATTTTTAAATTAGGGAAGGTTTAATTAAATGAATTTGAAAATTTTGAAAAATGTTACCACTACAAAGCTTCCTCTATGAGGAAGCAAAAAGAGGAAAGAAAAATGAGAAGGCATCCAACCAAATCCCCTTCCTTCTCTTTTTTATTTCTTTCGCCTTTTTTGGTGGATGTCCAAATTTTATCGTTGAATTCTTGTTTTATTTTGAGGAATCCTATATATTAATATTATTACTGCAAATGTTACGAATTTTAAGCATTTCAAATTGAATTTGATATAGCCTTTATATTATTGGCCTTTATATTATCCTAAAAAACTGAACTACATGATTTTAGTTTTTAAAAGAAGTATAAACCGATGTAAATTTTAACCAAATGAACTTTCTCGAGGTTAAATGTCTAAACGGTCGAACCTATTAATTATTCGATTTGTTTAAACGTCTAACCGGTCAAGTGCGGATCAGTAGTTACAATTGAACTTTCTAATTTGATTATTTCGGATTATAAATTAGAAATAGTTTCAAGATGAGCATCGCTGATGTGAGTCGCACAATGAATGACTGGTCTCATTATTACTTGTGTGAGAATTGACTTGTGTGAGTGAATCAGATGGTACATGGGTCCCATCTAAGAGTAGGATCAGTGCCCACTGAAAAGTCACCGGGATCGTGCGGGATCACATTTCGGCTTTCTTATTCGTTTTTCACATAACGCGCTCCAGTGAATGTGATTCGAGAAAATATTTTTTTTTTAGTGAATATGGTGCTATCATGGAGGATATATTTAACTGTAGCAATAAGTAAGAATAATTAAATTATTTATTCTTTCGCTAATTAAAAAAAACGGTAGAGTGTACCCCTTAATAACTCCCTTTTGAGTGTCTTTTTAACTATATTTTTTATAAACTAATTAGAATAAAAAGTGGATCTTAAGGATGTAATATACATACAGTAAATCTCAAAATTCATCGAACATTCATAATTATTTATAAAATCAACAAAAATAGACCGAATGATAATTGCTTCGAATTTTGAAGGAAACAACCAGGAAATTAGCCCTAGAACAGAAAATTCTGTAGGTTGAAATTGTTTGTTTAACAAATTTTGTATGAATGTATGTGTTTTAGCTTCATTTTTAGGCAAAAGCTGGAATTTTTATTCAGTCCTAATGATCAAAACATTATTTCAATCCTTGAAAGCTTCTTTCCAATCCTGTTTAATTGAGCTTCATTGAACAACATTTTTATGAAGATCATACCGTTATTATTTTTGTAAACAGATCCCCATCCCCCTATTTTCAAATACGCAATGTAAATGTCATTTTATATAACTGTCAATCAAACAATGAATAATGAGTTTACAATATTTGATTCTAGTATGAAAATACTTCAAAATAAATTCTTTGGACATTTTTATTTTTCATTCGAAGAAATTGATACAATTTAAATATTAATTTAGACAGCAAATTAACTTAACAGGTGAGGATCCATCCATGAACTACCTTACCAATTTTAGGGGTAACTTTAGAAAGTTTGCGAATTTTGCGAAATATGGCCCCTCTTTCCCCCTTTTTTCAAGAATTTTTGTTTTTTCCTGTGTTCCAGAAACTTCCCTTTTTTCGTCTAAATGTAAACTGAATTAATTAATTCAGATCATATTTCCAACTACTCTTGGTTGAAAGTTAACTTTTTTCTTGTTAAAAAGTCTACCATTATATTTTTCATTCGGAATTAATCCTGTTTCTTTAAAAATTCTTCTATTTAGTTGAAAGTTTAATTCTTTTTTTTGAAAATTCAAGAATTCTGTTGAAGAGTAATTTTTTGGTCAAAAATTCCACTACTGCGTTGAAAGTTCAACTACTTTGTTAAAAATTTCTTCTTCTGGGTTAAATATTCATCTTATTTGTTGACATTTGAATTCTTTTGTTGAAAATTTGTTTCATTTTTGGTTGGAAATAATCTTTTTAACTGGAAATTTAACTATTCTATTTTTTGTTAAAAAATTATCTTTTTTAGTTCAAAGTAAACTATTTGGTTGAAATTTCATCTTTTTCAGTTAAAAATTCAAGTACTTGATTGAAAATTCATATATTTCGTTGATAATTCATGTATTTTGAAGATTTAAAAAATTCTACTTTTTGCGAAAATTCAACTCTTTAGTTGAATGTTTACTTTTTTCTTGAAAACTCATTTCTTGTTGTTGTAGATTCATCATCTCGGTTGGAAATTCACCGCTTTCCATTAAAAATTGACCTATTTTGCTGGAAATTCTTTTTTTTCTTAAGACGTAATTTTGTTCCCTGAAAATATAAATAGTCCATTTTTGGTTGAAAAATCATGTATTTTGTTGATATTTCATGTATTTTGTATATAACAAATATTCAACTTTTTAGTTAAAAATTCAATTATTTGGTTGATAATTCATCTTGTTTGTTAGAAAATTAATCTTCTTGGACAAAACATCAACTTTTTGGTTGAAAAGTCTACTATTTGGTTGAAAATTCAAATCTTTTTGTTTTCTTGGAAATTCATTATTCTAGATGAAAATTCATCTCTTGTTTGGAAATTTACCTATTTTGCTGAGAATTTGTGGTTGTTTTTTTTTTGTTGGGAATAAATTTTTTCACTGAAAATATGAATGTAACTATACAATATTTAATTATTCCTTTTTTGGTTGAAGGCTGATATTTTATATTGGGAATTGATCTTCTCCGGTTGATAATTTATTTATTTTGTTTTAAATTCTTTTTTTTTCAAATTGAAAATTTTTTTTTTTTTGAAAATTTTACTGTTTTGCAAAAAAATTGTCTTTTTGGCATGGAAATTAAAAATATCGGAATAAAATTAGACTATTTGGTTAAAAATTAACTGCTTTATTCAAAATTATTATTATCGTTTTAAAATTATCTTATTTGTTAAAAATACACCTCTTTAGTTATATTAAACTGGTTGAAAGTTCATCTTTTTTATTAAAAATTAAGTTTCTTGTTAAGAAATCTTCTTTTTCATTTTAAAAGTTAACTGTTTTCTAAATGTTCTACGATATTGGTTGAGCATACAACTATTTAATTAAATATTCGCCTATTTTATTTCAATATAACTAGTCAATAATTCTTTTTTTTTCGTTGAAAAGTAATCTTTTAATCTGAAAATTTAACTTTTCCATTTTTGGTTAAAAACGTATCTTTTTTAGTTCAAAATTCAACTATTCTATTAGAGTCATCTTCTTTGATCGAAAATCAAACTATTTATTTGAAAATTCAACTATTTTGTTTGAAATTCGTTTATTTTCTGTTAAAAATTTGTCTATCTGAAAATTTAGCTATTCCATTTTTGGCTCAAAATTTATCTTTAATAAGATGAAAATTCAACTATTTGGTAGAAGATCCATGTATTTTGTTGAAAATTCGTCTATTTGGGTAGACAATCTTGCTTGTTGACAAGATAATGATATTTTTCCTTCGCTTCATACATTTTTCATTAAACCATTAACTATAAACTATATATAACTTTTTCACCTGGGAATTCATTATTTTGGATGAGGATTCAACTATTTTGTGGAAAAATCATCTTTATTGATTGAAAATAGAGTTTCTTCTTAAAAACTATTCTTTTCCGATTGTAAACTCAGCTTTTTTCTAAAACATTTGAATTTCAGTTGAAAATTTGTCTGTTTGGTTGAGGATTCAACTATTTTGTTAAAAATGTGTCTTTTTTTTGTTCAATTCAACTGTTTGATCATCATTTTTTGTTGCTGAAAAGTAATAATTTAAACTGAATATTCAACTATTCCATTTTTGGTAGAAAACTTATCCTTTTCAGTGGAAAATTCGACTATTTTGTAAGTTATCCTTATTGGTCGATAATTTAACTGTTTTGTTAAAAATTCGTCTTTTAGGATTGAAAATTCATCTCTTTTCGCTTAAACTGAACTTTATTTTCGAACATTCAACTTTGCAGGCAATTAAAATTAAACTGTCTCCTAAAAATTCGTCTTTTTAGATTGAAAATTCAAATATTTGGTTGACGATGCAACTACTTTGGTGTGTCGATAATATTGGTCTGTATTTGTCGACATGGATTTAAATTTTATTTTTTTATCAGAAAAGTCTCACGTAATATGTGGACGCTCCCAAACAGAATTTTAAAGAATCTTTCATTTTATTGGATAGAAATTGCAGGTTTTACCAAAAATTGAAACTAAAACACGAAAATCTACATAACATAAGATTGTATGTAATGAACATCCTCAATTTTAAAACTATATTTTACTTTTTTGTGCTTCATTAATCCAGTTTCATGTTTTTTTTTATTTTTAAATTAAATTATTTTATCTTACAAAGATTTTTTTATTGAAGGTCTTTGAAGTAAAATATTTGTCCCTCATTATAAACGGTCTCTTTGAGTCGGAAGGATTGTGCAGAAGCTCAATCAATATCTCTGTCACTGACGAAGAGTGCTCTGTAATTTCCGCTTTCTCGAGGATTTGAAACCAACTTCCAGTAAAACAAGATCGCAATAGATGTGTATAATTTCTCTCATGAAATCAAACCACGTAGACGTAAACCTTTTGATCGATATTGCAGCAGGAATTCAACCTAATGATCAAAAGGAAAGGGTTTGTCACTAAACCGGATATTTAGTACAGACCAGAATCCCGAATAATTGACGCAATTCTCGAATAATCAGCTCTCAATCTAATTTATAGTATTTTAATCATTTTTGCAAAAAAATACAGCAGGCGCCTCATAAAATCACTTTTTTCATATGAGAGTGTCCACATATTACGTGACACTCTAAAGAAGGGGGGGGGGGGGGGCAGTAATAGTTGCATTTTCAACCCAATAGTTGAATTTTAAAGCCGAAAAGATGATTCTAATAAAATAGTTGAGTTTTTTACCGAATAGTTGAATTTTTAGCCTGCAAAGATGAATTTTCAATCAAGAAGGCTAATTTTCTACCAACAGGTGAATTTCCAAATAAATAGTTCAATTTTCTACTAAAAAGTTTCCAACCAAAAATGGAACAATTGAATTTTCAATTTAAAAACTAGATTTCAACAAAAGAAAACAACAAATTATCAACCAATTCAACGAAAAAAGACGAATTTTCGAAAAAATAGTTGAATCATCAATCAAATCGATGAATTTTCAACAAACAACATTAATTTTTGACCCAAGTAGACGAATTTTTGACCAAAAAATTAGGTGTTCAATCAAGGAAGATGAATTTTTAGCTAAGAAAAAATACATTTTTAACCAAAAAATGAATCGTGAAACTTTCAGTTTGAAAAATAATCTGGATCAAACAAACGAATTTTTAATAAAATAGTTAAATCCTCCATCAAAATGATGAATTTTCAACAAACTATCTTAATTTTCTACCCACATAGTTCAATTACTAAAGTAGTTTAATTTTAAGTCTAATTGATATTAAATTAATTTTCAATTTGAAAGTTAATTTTCAACCAAATAGTTTGATTTTCTACCAAAAAGTTGAATTTTCGTGACAAAAAGATGTATTTTTAACAAAAAAATTAGTTTACAACCAAATAGTAGATTTTTTAACAACAGCAAAAATGATTTCGCAACGAAACATGTAATAGCTGATAATATTCCAACAGAAAAAAAATTCAATTTTAAATCGAGAACAGTTGAATTCAATCAAAAAAGACGAATTTCGAACAAAATAGTTGAATCCTCAACAAGAACATAATAATTTTTAACCAGTCACATGTTTGACCAAAAAGGTGGAATTTTCAAACAAGAATATTAATTTTCTAACAAGAAGACAAATTTTCAACAAAATTCATGAATTTGCCATCAGAAAATATGAATTTGCAAGTAAAAAGATCAATTTTTAACATAAAATGGAATTTGTCATTTAATCAACATTTTCAGTGAAGAAAATTAATTCTTGACCAAAATAAGTAAAAAATAAAAAAAATTTCACCGAAAATAAAATGGCTACATTTTCAGATGATAAAATTAATTTAAGAATTGATTTTTCAGATGAAAAGATTAATTTTCAAATGAAAAGTTTACCTTTTAACCAAATAGCTTAATTTTTTTATCAAAGTAGTTCAAATTTCAACGAAAAATATAAATTTTCAATAGAAAATTTAATTTCCCACCAAATAGTCGGTTTTTTAACCAAAAAAATGAATTCTCAACGAAACACATAATAGTTAATATTCCAACAAGAAAGAGTTGAAATCAAAAACAGTCAAATTCAACTAAAGAAGATGCATTTTCAAAAAAACAGTTGAATCCTCAAACAAAACGAATGAATTTTCAACAAACAAGATTAATTTCTACCCAAATAGACGAATTTTTAACAGAATACATTAATTTTCCACCAAATACTTGTATTTTCATCATGTAAAGAAAAAAATTTAACAAAAAATGAAAAAGTAACATTTTGAGATAAAAAAATTCATTTTTGAATTGAATTTTCAACTAAAAAATATGAATTTTCAAGCAAATAATTGAAACAAAACGAATTTATAATAGAATAGATGAATTTTGAAGTAAATAATTTACTTTTCAACCAAACAGTCTAATTTTCTACAAAATATTATGGAATTTTTTTTCCAAAAAGATGAATTTTCTACAAAACTGCTGAGTTTTCAACTAAAAATTTAATTTACGACCAAATAGAGGATTTAAAAAAAAAAAAATTAATTCTCAGCAAAACGTGTAAAAGATAATATTTCAACAACAAAAAATTTAATTTCAAATTGAAAACACTTGAACTGAACCAAAAAAGAGGAATTTCCATCAAAATAGTTGAATTTCCAACCGAAGGGATGAATTTTCAACTAAAATGATGAATTTAAACAAAAAATTAATTTTCTATCATTCTACTATAAATATAGTTCAACGTTTTCTACGTGTGCAAGACTAATTGCAAATTTTCTAGATGTACAGTTTTCGATAACAAATAATAATATAAAGTCATATTTTATAAAATATAATTTCCGATCAAGTTAGAATGTTTCGAAATATCAATACAATATTAGATTTTTTGCGAATTTTGCGACATATCTGAAATCTTCAAAAAAAAATTTTCTTGACTGAATCTACTGTAACAGTTTTCGTTGTGAATTCATATTTTTGGTTGAGAATTAACTTTTTTATTGAAATTTTAATTTGAAATATCTGAAATCTTCAAAAGACTTTTTGAATATTCTTAAGAATCTTAGAAAAATTACATTTATATAACTTGAAAATCAAATAAAGAAATAAACTTAAGAATTGATTAGAGTTATTTATTAAAGTTTTGTATGTTTTGTAAAATTTGTATTCTGTATTAACAAATATTTCTCTTCTAAACTCGAAAAACTACAAGCTCTCGTAGCACGCGATTGATAATGCTATAAAATATAAAAATAAAGTACCGCAGACTTTAACAACAATTTATCGATTTCTTAATTTTTTGAAAAAATTATTTCTTAATTGTAGGACAAGAATTGCCTAATTTTTTTCTAGTAGTAGAAATTTGTTTCCGTAAAGTAAATAATATTTCCTAAAAGTTTCATAAATTTACGAAATAATTAGGGTGAATTTGTCCTCTTAATCTGACCTCTATCAAAAAATCGCAATTTTAAGTGTATTAATACCCACCTTAATTTTTTTATAACAAAAAAAATTTGAGGGTCACATTGTATTCTGATAACGAATTTCCGGCATTCTATAACATAAGATAGTTGAAATTTTAGAAAAGAAAATTTGGAAACTTTAAAAAGTCGAAGTTTCGGCTTCAAGCCCTCCATAGTGACATCTTAATACTTATTTTTCAATCTGGCGAAAATAGGAGAACATTTTTCCACCAAAAGAAAAAAAAAGTCCGATCAAAGGCTTTAGAAAATATGGAAAAATAACGAAATTCCAGTGTTATCAAAGGAATATTAAATTATTTCGGTTTGATTGACGATATTCTTTATCTGATATTGATGGAAAAATAAAAGTTTGTCAATTATTGCATATGTGATATTTTCCAAAAGAAAGTTCGATAATTGAGCGGATTGTACGAGATTCATTTAAATGAACTCCGGTCGGATTTTGTAATTTTCACAATCAATCATTGTGCATTTTCAGCAAGAGGAACATTGTTACGTATGTCCTTTACAACGTGGCGAATCAATTTTCAATTAAAAGCTTTTCGATTCATCATTTTATTTTGTATGTATATATCTTATTCTCTTTTTCATTTCAAATTTATATTGAAAATGTAAAAGACAATTCCAATACAATAACATTCAGCGTCAGTAAGATGCGACCGAAAAAAATAAAATAAAATAAAATCAGAAAATAAATTAAAATGATAATTATAGAGTAAACACATTTCAAATAATTCAGGTTCTCCACTTCAAGTCACAGCATCTCTCAGCGACAGAATATTTTGTTTTTTAGAGGAAATTAGGCGACACGTATGAGTACTTGAATTTCAATTTTCTTTCCAGATTCTGACGAGTTCAACCGTCCTGTTTTGAAGTTTGTCAGAAAATTGTCATAATTAACAATACAGCGAAGATTTGTTTGAAAATATGAAAGTAGATTTTAACAAAAAACCCAAACTTATACTTTTTGCCAATTTTTTGTTGAATTTGTTCTTCTATAAGAAAGATATCTTCTGAGTTTTAAGAAGGCTAAACAACTTTTTTGTAGAATGTCTAAAAGAGTGCTACAAAAAGTACCTCTTGTACTTTTGTTATATATTGCATCATTTACGAAAACAATTCGAAAATTATATTTTCAGGACGAAAAATTCTCCTAAATTCCCTTTAAATACCCTTGAATTTCCTTGAATTGAACTTGAATTTTTTCAACACATTGGAATTCTTTGCATTCTATTGAATACTTACAATTCCTTGAATTCTTATAATTCCTTGCATTTTAATAATTCCTTGAATTCTTATAATTTCTCAAATTTTTATAATTCCTCGAATTCTTTACATTCCTTGAATTGTTTTAATTCTTTAAATTATTTTAAATCCTTGAATTCTTCGCATTCTTTGAATTCCTTCTATTTCTTGAATTCCTTGAATTCATTGTTTCCTTGAAGTTCATGAATTGCTTGAATTTATTGAATCATTTTAATCCCTTGAATTTTTCGAATTCCATGAATTCTTCGAATTCTTTAAATTCCATGAATTCTTCGAATTCTTTAAATTCCGTGAATTCTTTTAATTCCACAATTTTTTTGAATTCCTTGAATTCCTTGAATTTCTTGAATTCCTTAAATTTCTGTCATTCCTCGAATTCCTTGATTTACTTGAATTCCTTGAATTTCTCCAACTCGTTGCACTCCTTGAACTCCTTAAAATCCTTGAATTCCTTAAATTCCTTAATTTGCTTGAATTCCTTAAATTCCTTGAATTCCTTAAATTCCTTGAATTACTTGGATTCCTTGAATTTCTCAAATTTCTAGAATTCTTGTAATTCCTTGAATTCCACGAATTCATTGAAATCCTTGAATTCTTCGCATTCTTGAATCCCTTGAATTCCATAAATTCCTTGGATTCATTGAATTCTTTGAATGCCTTAAATTTCTTGAATGTCTTAATTTCTTCAAATCACTTGGATTCTTTAAGTTCCTTAAATTCCTTAAATTCCTTCAATGCCTTGAGTTCCTTGAATTCCTTGAATTCCTTGAATTCCTTGAATTCTTTGATTTCTCTGAATTCTCAGAATTCTTCGAATGCTCTAAGCTCTCTGAATTCTTTAAATTCCTCAAATCCCTTAACTTCTTATAGTTCGTTGAATTTTTACAATTCCTAGAATTCTTAGAATTCTTCCAAATAAACCTTGAATTCCTTGAACTTAAAGAACCCACTCTTACATTTTTTGCCAATTCTTCATCGAATTTATCCATTAGAACATTTTCATGCACAAAATCGAATTTACTCAATTTTCTCTCAAACTACAAAAGGTACAAAAAAATTTCAATATACAAGTTTGCACGTCTAAAAATTCTACAAAAAATACCTGTTGATCTTCAATGACATCTTGCATGTTTTAGAAGAAAAATTCGAGAAAGAAAAGTTTAGGAGACAAAAATTCTCCCATTATTTAGCCTGCCTGAAATTGATAGGACGCAATTTTTATATTATCAGAAACTGTTCAAATCTATTGTAAAAAATATAAAAGTCGTGATTTCCAAAAAATATTCTTCTCCTGTTTTCAAATTTCGAATTAATATATAAAAGAGATTCGAAAACTCCCATCTTTTGTTATTTTGACCAATATGCTAGAATAGGTATGGAAGGCATCCTATCAGATTCATGCAGGCTTAACAATTTTTCCTCAAACCGGAAAAATATATTTCGCATGATTTCCTCTAAAAACAACATATCTTGTCGCTGAGAGATTCTGCAACTTGAAAGGTAGAACCTGACCAAAGAATATCTTTGACCTGACTGATTTGAAATGGATTCGATCAGAGAGGTAGTTTCGCACGTAGTGGAAAAAAAAGTGCAGGGAAGAAAGTTTTTTATTTTATTTTTTATTTTTATATTGGTTCACCTTAAGTTACCACAAGTATCACGTTAAGAGGTAACTGAACTGATACATTTCATTCCTCTGAGGCCTAAACACAACCATTCTAAAGTATAGTAGAATATAGTATTAATCATAATTATAATTCGTAAAAATAATATTAAAATGTTAAATTAGTTTTTTCAATTAAAATTTAATTTTTGTTAAAGTGAATGCTTAACATCTTTTCAGGTACACATGTCATGACACTGAGCCAGTGTCATAGGAGCCCTCCGACAACAGTGAAAACGTATGAAAATGATACAGTAGTTTTACCATCGTGCAGTCCAGATGGTCAGCTATATGGTAATTATTACATATTGCTTCTAATACATTTTATTCTATTTCGCAGTTTTAAATGAAACTTAATTTCATGACCTTTTGGTACCGTAATACGGGGCTAAACGGGACATTTTTTCAGAGTTTTCTCATTATATTAGCGGGAGGAATTAAAATTCTTTATTACCAGGGGTTGGAACTGCTCAAGCATAAAAAATAGTAAAATATGAACCATAATTCTCTCAAAAAAAGTAACCGAAGAGTAACAATAATGTGGCAAAAAAGTAACCAAAAAGAAAGATTTTGGCCCAAAAAAGTCAAAGATTCCACCAAAATTAATGAATCTTCAACAAAAAAATGCACGTTTCAGAAAGTAGTTCAATTTTTAGCAAAATGGTTAAATTTTTCATGAGTTTCTGACTAAAAGAGGTGAATTATTAGTGAAAAACGTAATAGTTGATATAATAACCAAACAAGATTTTAATTTGATATAAAAAACAGAATTCATTCAAAAAAGGCGATTTGTCAAGAAATTAGGTTATTTTTCAGCCAAATTATTGAGTTTTTAGGCAGAAAAAAATGTCACAAAACAATTGAATTTTTAACCAGTAAATATGAATTTTTGACAAGAAAGATATTTCTCAACCAAATAGTTGAATTTTCTACGAAAGCAGAGGAATCTTCAACCGGAAAAGACGAATTTTCAACAAAATAAATACATTTTTAATCAAAAAGATGAAGTTTCAAAAAGAATATGTATTTTTAAACCAAAGGGTGATTTTCAACCAAGAAGATTAATTTTCTACCAAAAAACGAATGTTCAACTAAAATGATGAATTTTCAAAAAAAAAATAAAGTTTTAATAAAAATTGTTCAACTTTCAACCAAACTGCAACCAAAGAAGATGAATTCTCATCCGAAAACATAATACATAGTTCGATATTTTAACAAAAAGATTTAAATTTTAAATTAAAAACTAACAATTTTAGCTAAATTGCAATTTTGATCAGGATCCATAATGATTTAATTGATAGCCCTTTTGATGCATTTTACATATGAACTAATTATTATTTTAATGGAATTTGTAAGGAAAAACCTTATTTCATCAACTTTTTCCAGACTATTTATTCAGAATTTTACAAATAAATGACGTTTTGGAATCAGATCGATTCCCTCATCAGATTATCTTCAACATTTCGCAGATAATTTTTTAGTATTTTGAAACCAATTATATAATATACGGATAGATGAAATTGAATTTTTTTTAAAACATAATAAATAGTCGTTCCCAATATAAATAATAATGCTTATTTTTTGAAAAATGAATAGGACCTTTATGATGAAGTATGTAGAATTTGTATGATACTTTATTGCTCGAAGATAAAAATTTTGTACCTAGTTATGTTAAAAAATTAAAAATTAAATTTGAAGGGATGACGGAGTGTGAACTCTCCGTCTCCATCTCAAGATGTCATAAAGGTTCTATTTATTTATAAAAAATGAGCATTACTAGTTACATTGAGAACGACTATTCAATATGTTTTTTTCTAAATGTTCGATTTCATATTTACGTATATTATATAATTGGTTTCAAGATACTAACAAACTATCTGCGAAATGTTGAAGATAATCTGATAAGGGAATCGGTCCGATTCCGAAACGTAATTTATTTGTACGATTCTGAATAAATAGTCTGGAAGAAGTCGATGAAATAAGGGTTTTCCTTACAAATTCTGATTTGTTATTTCCCAGACGTTAAACTAAGAATATTAATATCCCGAAGTTCTTTTCCTATAATATTTTATTCTTCTTCCCTAATTTTTCCGGCTCGAAAGTGCGATATTTACTGAAAAAATTAGATTTTTTATATTTTTCACAAGTTTTCAAATAATAAGATTGATGAATCAATTCATTTCGTCATTTCGGACAAAAAATGTAACCAAAAGTAACCTTTTCATAAAGTGAGTAACTTTTTAGTAACCGCGGATCAAAAAAGTAACTAAGTTACTTAAAAGTAACCCGTTCCGAGTCCTGTATATTAATAATTTACATATTTCATGCCTAACCATTCCTCTTCCGTATCATGAAGTTAAAAAATATAATTTAGAGATAAGTAAGTAGTCATTGCAGTCCAAAGTACTCTCAATAAAAGGGCAACAATTGCTATTCTTTAATACCAAGTGGTGAATTATCATACATAAATCTACCAAGAGTAGAAACATCAAAAGCTTGTAAATATGAGGAAATAGAATTTTAACCTTCAAGTGTGGACGTGCGGTCACACAGACCGCACCATGCTACCGATATGTGCATTTCTCCCCCCCCCCCCCCCCGCCCGCCCGGGAGAGTGCCGTTATTGGTAGGGTTAGTTTTTTTTTTTTGCATTGTGCGCTCCTGGTTGTAATTGGCGAGTATTATCATATAAAAGCTCCTGGGCGGTCCGTGAGACCGCACGTCCACGTTAGCGTCACAATTTTATATTTCTGTTTCAATTTGTTTCACGGTATTTAAAATGAATGATGTCACACAGAAGCAGCCTTGACATTGATACTGGCGCCTCAGAATATGGAACGCAGCCCTCACAGGCAAATTTTTCGTCCCAATTATCCCACATTTGAACAAAAAGTAACAAATTAGAATGGACGTATAGGCGTGCGGTCCCTCAGACGACACCATGCTTCTGGTATGTGGGTCCCTCAAACCACTGGTGTAAAATATTATTAATAATAAAAGTTGATAAAATTATAGATATAAATAAATATATACAGCGGTCTGTGAGACCTTAGGTCCAAATTATTCCAAAAATAAAATCGCGTCCATACTTAAGGTGACAATCATCCTAGCGATTCTAGGAGACATTTTCGTGAATAGCATTTGGAAACTACTCGTAGGAATATCTAAACTAATGAAACGACCCCAATTTGAGTTGATTAAAATTCTATATCATTGTGCTTTTTTACTTGACCTAATCAAAACACAGAAAGTTACAGAAAATTATTATTTTTATCAAAACTTACGCAACAATCTAAAGCTAACAACTATAGAACTATCAACATAAAAAAACTAAAAACATAAAACTAACAACATAGAACTATTTTTCATTGAATGTTAATATTCCTTTTGATTGAAATATCTATTTATGGTCGAAAATTCTACTATTTGGTTGGAAATCTAACTATTTTGTTGAAAATTAGTTTTTTTGGTTGAAAATCAATTTTTTCCGCTGAAAACTTAACTACTCTCTTTTTTTGCTGAAAATTGATCGTTTTATGTGGAAATTCAACTATTCAATTTTTCATTGGAAAGCACTTTGTTAAGAATTTATTTCATTAGTTGAAGATCCATTTTTTCAGTTGGAAATCTAACTATTTTGTTGACAATTGTGATCGTATTTAGTAAAAAATTCATGTATTTTGTTGTGAATTCGTATTCATTTGTAGAAAATTAATCTTGTTATTTGAAAATTCAACTACTTTGTTGAACGTTGAAAATTGTTTAGTTTTTTTGTTGAAAATTAATTTTTTAAGCCAAAAGTTTAACTAGTCCATTATTGTTTGAAAATTGAACTATTTAGTTGAGAGTCCAACAATTTGATTAAAAATGTATGTATTTTGTTGTGAATTCGTATTTTTTTGGTAAAAAATTAACCTTCTTGACTCAAAATTCAACAGCTTGATTGAACGCTGGAATACTTCATTGACATTATTTTCTTAGTTGATGATTCATCTCTTTGTTGGAAATTTAAATATTTTGTTAAAAAACCTTTTTTTGTTGAAATTTAATTTTCTTTGCCAAAAATTTAACCATTTCATTTTTAGTTGATAATTTATAGTATTTATTTGAAAATTAAACATTTCGGTTGAAAATTTATGTATTTTGTTGTAAAGTCGTATTTATCGGTTGAAAATTAATCTTCATTGAGAATTAAACTGCTGGGTTAAACGATGAGAAACTTATTTAAAAATTCATTTTATTTGTTGAATATCCATCTCTTTGTTTAAAAATTTAACTATTTTGTTTTAAATACTTTTTCTTCTCGATTTAAAATTCATTTTTTTGCCGAAAGTTCAATTATTCTATTATTGATTGAAAATTCATCGTATTTATTTGGAAATTTAACAGTTTAACAATTATTTATTCTTCGAACAATTATCTTCTTGATTGAACATTTCACTTCTTGGTTGAACATCAAAATACTTTATTAAAAATCCATTTTATTAGTTAAAGATTACCTTTTTGATTGAAAATTGAACAATTTTTTTAAAATACGTTTTACTAAATTAAAAATTAACTTTTTTTGTTAAAAGTTTATATTTTTGGAATGAAAATTGACCTATTTTGTAGAAACTTCGTCTGTTTGGTTCAAAATTGAACTTTTTTGTCGGAAATTCGTCTTTTGGGGTTGCAAATTATATTATTCTCGTAGAAAATTGAACTATTCAGTTGAAAATTAACTTTTTGGTTAAAAATCTTTATTTTCATATTGAAAATTCAACTGAAAAATCTTTCCCGTTTGTTAATTCAATCATTTCGTTAATTTTTTTTTGGAGAAAACTCATTTCTTTCGGTGGAATTTTGTTGTTGTTGAAAATGTAACTGTTTGGTTGCAAATTACTCAGTTTTGGTTGAGGATTCAACTGTTACATTTTTTGTTGAGAATTCATCTTTATAGTTAAATTTAAATGGGTTTGATTCAGAATTGAACTCTTTTTTTTTGTTGAAACAACTATTATTTCTTGATCAAGAATTAATTTTTTTATTGATAATTCAACTAATTGTTTAAAAGTCAAAATTGTGAGTTAAAATTTTTTTTTTAAGATTCATCGTCTTAGTTGACAATTTTACTGTTTTTGGTTTAAGTATAGTCTTTTTCGCTTAAAAGTTCAACCATTTGGTTAAAAATTCGATTATTTTGTTGAAAATTAGTAACTTTTGATTGAAAGTTCAACTATTTGGTTATCAATAATAATGCATTTTTTTGTCTAAAATTCAACTATATGATTGAAAGTTCATCTTCGTTGGTCGAAAATTCAACTATATGGTTACAAATTCAATTTTGTTGAAATTTTAATTATTTTTTTGAAAATTCTTGGTAATTTGAAGGGTAAAATACTATTTTGTGAGAATTCATGTTTTTGTTCGAAAAATCAACTTCTTCGTTAAAAATGCGTCTTTTTAGATTGAAAGTTCATCCCTTTTGGACTTGAAAATATTTTTTTTTTTTTTTGTAGAAAAGTTCTTCGTTGAATATCTGTCTTCTAAAAAATTTATCTTTTTGGGTTAAATATTCGACAATTTTGTTGAAAATCGTTTATCAAATAAAATCAAAGAAAAAAATTCTACCTAATAGGGAGAGGAGTGTTCGTACTTCTGACGATTCCCTGGGGGGGGGGGGGGGGGTTAAGCTTTGCGTAATTAGTGCAAACATAAATTCTCTAGTTAAAACATTTTTGATTCTAAAACTATCTTCAGAAGTCAGAGTTACATTTACTTTTACATATATAAAGTAACATACGTATTCTGAACTGAAAAGGACCTTAACTAGTGCTGAAAGAAGTGATTAAGGAAGGACACTGAAAGCTTTCAGTAGAGATCGTGAAAGCTTGTAGCTGTACGAGATACTTCAATTAAACCCCAAAACATAAAATGAGTCACGTGGAAGGCATTCAAACTGTGTACACTAAATGTGACCTTTAGAATATTGTGAGATTCTCCTTAGAAAATAATTATATTCCAAAAATATCTCCAATAGATCAGAAGAAAAAAGATTTAAAATTAGTCAAACTAGGCGCTTCGTGCCTAAATAATCGGTTTCGTAACCTAATAAGATGTAAATAAGTCGTTCAAACCTTCCCCTCCCATACTTTCCCACTCCCATATGCCCCTACTCCCCCTATATTCCCCTACTTCCCCTCCCCACACTCCAAACTTCACTTCTCCTCCCTAATCCAACTTCTTCCTCATCTACTTCCCCCTCTTCGCACTTTCTCCGACATATCCCCTCGCTTCCCCTAGTTCCGCTCATCACACTTCCCTTGCCTTCCCAACTCTTCACCTACTTCCCCTACAATCATTTCCTCTCACGTCCCCTACTTCCCCAACCTTAATTTCCCCTTACTTCTCCTCAATTCATTTTTCTTCAATTTTTTCTACTTCCGCTAACCCACTTTCTCTACTTCCCTTCCCCTTGTGAGTTGTGAATTGTGAGCTTTGAGCTGTGAGTTGTAAGTTTTTTAATTAGTAGCACAAATCTTCAATTATATAATACTGGTTATGTATTCTTCTAGATTTTATGACTAGCTCACCATGACCTAAAATAACCTAAACATTTCAAAGAACGATTGCGATTACAATGAGGACTAATAAAATATAATATAAAACGAGATTGCACAATTGTCTCAAAGATTTGATCAAATCGATTAGGGGGACATGGGGCAAAACGGGACGATTTTGCTTCAAGATTTTTTTTCATATACCAAAATACTTGTTTCCCCCTCCAACACTATAGGTGCCTCAAACAACTAATAATGTACTAAAAAAAATTTATTCCGCATTGAAAAAATGCCGTGCTCTACTCTTTCTTATCGATTTTTGAAAAAAGTTTTACGTCCCGTTTTGCCCCTTACACGAGGCAAAAAAGACGCTTCCTTAAATTAAAAATAAAATCTATAATGAACAAAATTATTTTAAAATGACTAAACAAATAAGTAGTTTAGTTACAAGAACTTGCTGCCCAAAAGTTTTATTGTCCATTTTTTATATAAAAATGACCAAAATCAGGCTTTACAATATACGCAGACATGAAATTCGTTTCGGTCCTCACTGTCGAAACCTGCGCAAGATTTATGAACCAAATTGTGGCATGGACTGCATTGGACGCACTGTTTGCTCGAAAAGTCGTGACATTACAATCTCGACCTTTGTTTTCTGGATTCGGCAGAAATCAAAAGCAATGTGCGCTCTACTACATCCCGCGCGGTGTCCCGTTTTGCCCCTGCCCATTCTGCCCCCAAAGTACTTTTTCCAATATGACTCCCGAAAATCGCGATAAAACTCGCAATCAAACACGTTTTGACGCAAGAGAAGGGCTGTTAAGTACACAACGGAATACTGCTGAAGTAATATTTATTAAACAAACATTTTTATCACTTACGTGTATTTAAAAATTAGTCGAAATCATAACTGGGAACGAAAACTCGTAACTTGAAAAATAACAAAATTATAATAAATTGACATGGGAAATCTCGGGAACGACTCAAAACGAAGTTCCTAGAATTTCCAGTAGTTGGCGTCACACCACAGAGGAGATATAATCATTGTCCTGCTTTGCCCCTGTCGTCATTTTAACCCATATTCCCCGAAGTTCAAATATTTTTAAGAACGATTTGAAAAATCGAAACCCTCTACTATAGGGCTTAGATGATTCTACTTCTCGTTTAATCTGTCGACAAATGTAAAAAATTATATCACCAAATCTATATAAGAATGTATTCCAGAAATAGTCCATAGCGCGATGAAATTAAAAAATATTGAACGATTTTGCGGGTAGTAGTAATTTCAAAAATTGTGAAAAAACTGTTCATATGGATTTTTTTAATACAATAAAATGTTTCAAATTCATTGAAATCTTTAGAAATACCTTGAAATATTTGAAAATCTCTTCATTTCTTTGAAATTCCTCAATTTTTGTGAATAAATTCTTCGAAATTTTAATGAAGTATTTAAAAAACCAATAGGAATCGCAACACATTTCATAAAATCTTATAATATTTCTTGTGATCCCTTGAAATATTTCAAGTTTTATCAAATCTTTTGAGATCCTTGAAAATTTATTAAAATACCTTTGTTAGAGTCTTTGAAATACTTCATAATTACTTAAATATTCGGAAATCTGTTCAAATCCCTCTGAATCCACTGAAATACCTTAACAATTCTTTGAAATATTTGAAAATCTTGGAAATTTTTACATTTTAATAAAATCTTTGAAAATACCTTGAAATAATTACAACTCTCTTCACATCTTTGGGATCCTCTGAAATCCATCAACCCTTGTTGATAAATTCTTTGAAATTTCATTAAAATATTATAAAATACTGTAAAGTAATATGAAATTTGATCATATGCCTTGAAATTCTTAAACAAAATTTTAATCTCTTAAATCTTCCTTTTGAAGTCTTTTAAAATACCCTTAAATATTTCCAATTCTTTGAAATTCCTTGAAATTTTGTAACAGCTCCTTAAAGTTCCTTGGAATCTTTTGGAAAACCTTTACATCTTTAAAATCCTTTGGAATGCCATAAAATTTCATAAAATTCGATGATATTCCTTGAATTTTCTTGATGTATTTGATTCCTTAAACATCCTTTACAATATTTGAAAATCTCCTAAAACTCTTTGGAATCTTTTCAAATATCCTGAAGTTTTTTTAATTCTTGAACATTTTTCAAACTTTCTTGGAATTTTTCAAAACACTTTAAAATATTCCTAATAATTTCAAAATTCCTCAGAATGTTTTAAAATATTTCAAAGAATTTCCAAAGATTTAAAAAAATTTGAAAGATCAAAATCTTTCAATTGTATCAAAATCTTTGAAAATACCTATTCTTTCAAAAATTTTAAAATCTTTGGAAATGCCTCAAAATATTTGAATTTCTCTAAACTCATTCAATTCTTGTAAATAAATTATCAATAAGATATGATGAAATCCATAGAAATCCCGTGAAATTACATCATATATGATGATATTATTTTTAAATATTTTTAATTCTATAAGGTCTTAAAAATGTATAGAAATACCTTATTAAGAGCCTTTGAAATCCTTTAAAATATTTAAAAATCCTCTAAGCTTACTTGGAATCTTTTCGATTAGCTTAATCCGACAAACGTATCAAATTTTTAAAGATTTTTAAAGTAGTCGTAATTTCAAGTTTGCTTGAAAATTTATTTTTCTTGGTTTAAACTTCATCTGACTTATGAACAATTATTTTTTCCGGCTTGAAGACTCAACTATTTTGTTGAAAAATGGTCTCCTTTGCTTGAAATTTCAACTATTTGGTTGAAAAATCATAGTTCATGGTTGGAAATTCATCTTTTCAGTTTCAAAAATCAACTGTTCTTTAAAACAATCGTCTTCCTAGCTTGAAAACTCGACTGTTTTCGTAGAAGATCAATATTTTTTTATTGAAATTTCAACTATTTTGTTTAAAATGAAATATATTTCAATTTAAAATCGTAAGCGTTTAATATTGAATTTAATATGGTACATATACATTGATTTAGTCCACAAAAATGTATTCCCTTATTATTCCCCTATTTAATTTGAAGCAAAAAAATTGAAAAGATTCTTAAAATATACGAGTACGTCCATAGCCGAGACTAAAACAAATCAAATATTGAAAATTGACAAAATGGCGCCCATTTGAAATTTTGTTCGCGAATTTTGACTTATTTGGGGGTAATTTTTGATTTGCTAAAAATTAAAAAGTCATTGTGTTTTATTTATTTTAGTTCGGGCTATAGCCAAACATCTGCTAAATATATCCTCCAAATTTGAACCTAATCGGTCTAATTGTTTCGATGGAATTATGTCAGCCATTTCGAAAAATCGTGTTCTGAGAAAAACGACTTGCTCAACATGTAGCGTGACACTGGAAATTCAGACCTAACGCTGAAAGTTTTGACTGGAACTTGGATACAAATCTATAGATGCTTTCGGAACGTCCTATCGGGGAAGAAAAACCTGATTGAGATGAACAATGACTCTATTATACATATGACTCTATTATACAGATTTATGACCTGCCTGCCTAACAGCCGAGGCGGCCGCGGCCCTCCACAGCGTGCGGCTGAGTACTATCCGCTCTGCGCAGTTGATCCTACTGCAGCTTCGTTAAAAAGTCCGAAACAAATAAATCCCTTCGCATACAAATTCCACATACTATATACTATCAAAAAATCAGAAGAAAAAAATCGATTTTTTGGTCCGGTCAAATAGAAATAACCCCTTAACCGAAAAAGGCTTCAGTGAATACAACGGTGTCCGACAAGGAGCATTTGAGATACTGCATTATTTTTATATTCCAATTAAAAAATCACTTAGCTGAATTTTTTTCAATTGAAATGCAAAAAGAACGCAATGTCTCAAATGTAGGTACTTTGTCGAACATCATTGTATTCGCTAATGATTTTTAAGGTCAAGTCCAAAAATATAGTATTTCAATTTTGTTAATTTCGGTAATACCTGGTTGTTAATTAACTATCAGATACAATCTTTATATAGAAACGAATAGAATATTCCCTATTCAGATATTTTCAATGTTCATACCGAGCAGAGATTGAAATTTGATTATGCATGATCGATCGATCTACTACATACGACACATATGTGATTGACTGTATGATTATGTCAGCAACAAGGAAATATTTGAAGTACGGAGACATATATATCTATCATCTATAACTATGCATTACATATTCCGTACGGTGAATGCGAGGGTGCATGTTTGTCTTTATTTTTATGCATATTTATGGGCTCCATTGTTGTTTGCTAAAGTGTGAATTTCATTTTTATTTTTCCAGAAAAATATCATCCGATTTTTTGTCTCATACAATTTTTAAATTAAAATATGAAATTAATATGAATACATAATTTTTATATTTCACAGCATCTACTCTGTCTAAAATAATAGGAAAGAATAGAAAGGATAATAGTTTTGATAAATGATATCTTAACTTCAAAATTAATGTATATGTATATATATATATATATATATATATATATATATATCATATTTTTATACAATACATAGACAATCAAACTGTTGAATTTTTGTTGAAAAATACCATTTTACCACCAAAAAAACACTAAAATACCCTACAGTTTTTTAAAATAGTAACTTTAATTTTTTAAGTCAAATGATTTTTGTTTAAAATAACCGATTTCCAGTGGTAAATGCTAACATATCCTATATTCTTCAAATATTGTAGATATTCTTTGAAATCTAATAATTAGATATTACCAAAAGCAATTTTAGATGAAAAACGTTAACATAATGTAACAAAAATCTGCTTAAGATTGTAAATCTTCTGTTAAATCTAATGTTTTTTTTCTTTCTAAATTGAAAATGTTTCTTTATTGAATTATTCACTTTCAGCCGTTGAAATTTCATGACTTACATTTCAAACTGTTGAAAATTGAGGAAATTGAAGTTTCAACAGTTTAATTTACAACAGATGAAAATTCAAGTTTTACTTTTATTGAGTTTTCGAATGTTAAAAATTAAAATTTTTATTTTATTCAGCTTTCAATTATTTTCAATTTTTTACAGTTGAAATTCGAAGTGTTTGGAATTGAAGAGAATTGAATTTTTAACAGTTGACGGCAAACACTAACATAATCCTAAATTCTTTAAAGATTCTAAATCTTATTCAAATTATAACGATTTTTGTTTGAAAATACAGAATTTCGATGAAAAACGCCAAGGTGACCTAAAATTGTGAAAAAAATTAATCTTCTTTGAAACTTGAAGATTTCTGAATACAGCGTTTGATTGCCGACAATAAACACTGGCAAAATCTGAAATTTTTCAAGCTTGTACATTTAATTATTTTGAACAAAAATCATTCGATTCAAATCTAATCAACTTTGTTCAAGAATAAAAATAATATCCAACAAAAAACACTAACAAAACGTAACAAACAATTGTCCCGAATTGTAAATAATCATCTTTGAAATTATATTTATTTTTATTATTATTTTTATTTTCCTAAGATTCTTGAGAAAATTAAAAAATGCTAAGATTTCAGATCTATCAAAAAAAGTCTGAAAAATTTTAAAGAAAATTTTATTAGTTCACAGGATTTTACAAAATATTAGGAAAAATTCAAATCAGTTTGAAAAATATTAAGTTCTTAAAAGTTTGGAAGAAATTTAAACAACATTTTTAATTTTCGAAAAACATTTCATGTTTAAAAATATTCATAATATCTTGAAAACTTCTAAAATTTCAAAATATCATTTAAATGGCCTTCAAATCTTCCAAATACTTTTTTTTAACAATTTTGGAAATTTTTTGAAATCCTTTGAAATCTTTTTAAATGTTCTCTTAAGATTAATTTTTTTAAATGAAACATTTCAAACTTTTCTATGAATATAAAAAAATGCTTGATTCTATTAAAACCTTCCAGAATTCTTAAAAGCTTTTTTTTTTAATTTTCAAAGATCTGCATTTTTTCGAAATTTCTTGAAATCTTGAAATATAAATTGTTTCCAATATTTTCAAAACATCTAAACCTTCTGAATTTATTTTGAAATTATTCGAATTTTTTCTTAAATTATTAAAAATAAAATTAATTGCCCTAAAATCTCCCGGAATCATTTTTTTTAAATTTTGGAAATCATTTTGAATGTTTTGAAGTCTTTTGTAAATATTCCCTTAAATTGAATGTTTCAGAATGAAAAAACACTTTAAATTTTCCTTGGAATCGGAAGACAATTTTTTCGGTCTCACGAAACCTTCGAACATTCATAAAAAGCTTCTTTTTTTCTAAATCTTCCAAAATCCACATAAAAAATTAAAATCTTTACAATTGCAAATTAATTTTTAAATCCTCTTCAAAATGTCTCAATATCTCTCAAACTTACTTGAATTCAAACTTTTGTTATATTGCAACTTTTTTTTAAATCTTCTACATTCCTTTCTGAAATTTTAGGAAATGTTTTGAAATATTATTCAATTTTTTTAAATTCGTTTTTGAAAATGAAAAATCATTTGAAATTTTTCCTATTCTTTTGAAAAGTTTCGCAATTTTTAAAAAGTTTCCGAATGTTTTTTTGAAAACAGCAAAAATCTTAATTTCGTTTGAAATTTTGTTGAATCTTCTCAAGATTTCAATAAAATTTGGTCAATTATTCAGTTTTTCTAAAAAATGCTGAATCCCGAAAAATTTAGAAAATGCACTTATTTTGAAACCTTCAATGTTAAAAATTAATCTATCAACATAAAACCTGAATCATTACAGATTTTCCCAGAAATCATGTTGCCGATACCGTTACTTTGCTTTTTACCGGTACAGACATTTTTTTACCGTCACCAACTTCGTAAATCAAGATATTCTAAGTTTTTTTCCATAATTTTATTTATTTTAAAATCATTTACAATGAAAAATTTCTCTTCTATCAATAATATTAAGAAACATTTAGAAATAAATTTTATCATGAAATAAAATTACCCATTTGGCAATTTTAATTTACAAAATTGCTCGTGCGGAAACTTTTTATGTGCGTATTGAAAAAAAATCAATAATAAATTAAAACACGTATTTTGCATTAAAATCATGGGTAAGAGCTAGACTGTAATCAAATATTTACTATATGTGATGAACGCATTCAACAAATTTCAATTATCGTTTACCCTCCAGTCATTTAACGAGTATATTCGCATATAGTCGCAAAATAGGCAATAACATTAGTCAAAAATGTCAGTTCCGTCAGAAAATTGTTGTCGACTATAGAATTAATGACCAGGATACACGAAATCCAATTCCGATTGTATATTCAAGTAATGCTCACTTTATCGTTGAATATACATCTTGAATTGCCTCTAATTTTTGGTAAAGTGAAAGAGCCATGTTCAAGTTACCTTCAAATTTCTACTGAGTACTAACAGTTTTTTTAAGTAATCAAAATGTCTTACCATTTCGTAGTTTTATCTGCACCAAAACCACCAAAACCAGAAAGGTGGCATCTTCATTTTATTTATGAAACAATATTATGAATGCGCGAAAATTCCAGGTCAAATTTTCTTCTATTTTTATGTGATTAGGCTAGCGCTTAGGGTGGTACAAATTTATACTCTATTTTCAAATAAATGAAAAAAAGAAATGTTCGTTTTGAACTTTATGTGGCTCGAAGTATAGTCACCTCTCAAGGGATTTTAAAGGAATAATTTCCACCCGATAACTTTCAGTTTTGAGACACTCAAGCCCCCTTTATTATGCCCGGAAAAGCCCCAAAAAGTGCAAAATAGCAGTTTTCTATCAAATCCATGATAAAAACGGTATTTCTTCAGATTTTTTCAACATGCATTATTTTTAATCGATAAGTGACGAGGATCCCAGTATTTTAGAAATAATTTTTAACTCGATTTCAAATTGTTCAAACAATTTTTATTTGATTCAACAATTTTTCCCCCTGTACAGATGAAGTATACTGTCCATCACATTATAAAAGTTATATTTTTCCACAGAAAATTCTGAAACACATTTAAAAGTCATGTGGTGGCGAGATGGATTATTGTTTGATTGAAAGTTAAACTTCTTTCTGAAAAATTCATTTTTTGATGAAGATTCATAATTTCAGCAGAAAGTGTATCTCTTTGGTTGAAAATTGAACTACTTTGTTAAAAATTCCTTTTTTGGAATAAAAGTAAATTTTTTAGCTGAAAATTGAATTATTTGGTTGAAAATTAACTTTTTTGTTAGGACTTCATATTTTTGAGTTGAAAAACCAACTGCTTAGTATAGAGAATTTGCCTCTTTGTTTAAACAATTCAACAGTTTGATAGAAAATTCAACTATTTTATAAAAAAAAAACGTTTTTTTTTAATTGAAATAGTATATTATGCACCTAGGGGGAGAAAAAGTGCCTCTCCCTCTTGGCGCATACGATTATTTTTATAACAAATGGATGATTTCAGACATTTCTCGAAATACAGTCATGATTTTTGTCCATATTAGATTTTGTATGATGAAGCATAAAATTAATGTTAACCTAATTTATGGTAATTTTAGAGGTGTATATGGTGACTTACCATAAATTCCCCAAATTCAACAATTAAAAAATTCAATTCAACATATCTATAAATTTGCGGAAATTTATGGACATTTTTGGTCATTTATGGTAATTTTAAGGTAAATATGGTAACTTACCATAAATTACCCAGAATTAATTTTCTTTAATTTCTATAAATTTCCAAAAATTTATGACAAATTTTTGTAAATTATGGTAATTATACAGGCAAATATGGTAACTTATCATAATTTACCCAAAATTCATCTAAAAAAATTTTCATAAATTTCCGAAAATTTTGTGAAAAATTTCGATTGTTAATGATAATTTCACAGGTAAATATGGTAACTTACCACAGATTAACCTAAATTA
>CAKNXH010000709.1:75144-166910 GCA_932178445.1 Andricus quercusramuli | reverse complement strand
TATATTTTATAGTTTATATTTTATGTTTTATATTTCATAGTTTATATTTTATACTTTATATTTTATAGTTTATATTTTATATTCATATTCCATGTTCATATTTTATATTTAAATTTTAATATTAATTTATGAAAATAACAGAAGAAAAGATACGGGAAGTCCAAAGCGGATTTATGCCAGAAAGATCATTTCCGGATCAAATCTTTAGCTTAAGACAGATCACTGAAAAAAGTTTGAAAGTAGGAAAGAAAGTTTTTTGTGCATTTGTTGATCTAGAAAAAGCATTTGACAAGGTGGATAGAAGTAAACGTTGGGAAGTCTTTAAAGAGTACGGCGTCAATGGATAGCTCCTACAAGCAATAAAAACAATATATGCAGGTAACAAAGCGAGTGTCAAGGTAAATGGGAAACTGAGTGACTGGTTCGATATTATGCAAGGCGTTAAGCAAGGTTGCGTTATGTCCTCATGGCAACTTATCATATTTATGGACAAGTATTTAAGAATGGACCTCATCGACGAAGAAGGTGTAGATCTCGAGACAGTGAGGGTACGTGGGTTAGCTTTCGCAGATGACAAGGTTGTTATGGAAGAATCAATAAAAGACTTGCAAATAATGTTGAACAAACTAAATACACGCCTGAAGAACACGGGCCTCAAAATTAACGTAAATAAAACAAAAATCATAGTGTTTGAAGGAAAAGGTGAGAAAAAAATGTGCAACATTGTCTTTAATGATGAGAGATTAGAACGTGTGTGTGTGTGTGTGTAGGTAGCCTATTCACTAGTGACGAGAAAATGATGGGGAATTAGATAGGTGCATAAAGGAGGGTTACGAAGTTATCAGTTGAGCAGAGGAAAAGGTGAGAAAAGAATGTGCAACATTCTCCTAAATGATGAGAAATTAGAACAAGTTGATAAGTATATATATATATATATATATATATAATTTAAAAAAAGTTAAACAACCACCGCAGGGTACCACTAAGAGCAACTGCCATCTAAAAAAAATGTCAATAGCCCCCAGTAGAACCGCGGTAAAATACACCTATGGCCACGTCTCACATCCGTGAGATGGGCGGTCACAGGGCACGACGAAATCACAACGACAGGCCGACGAAACCCTCGTGTGTCTTGAGGACACGAAGCGACCCAAGGATGACAGCTTTCTGCATCTATCTCGCAAGTGCCTTGGCATATTTTTGGCACGCGGGTATGGCTTTAAGGTTACGAATCAGTGATAATTTCGCACCTCCGAGAGAACCTATCACAAGGACAATTATTCATACCGAATATTTTGGGTACAGTCGTTGCAGCTCTCTTTTAAGTTTTTGATACCTCTCCTCTTTTTCCTCCTCCTTTGCAGTGATGTTGTATTCGGACTAAGCCGAGAATTCGATCACGAATATAGTTCGTTTCTCGAAGTCTTGGAGAACAATGTCAGGCCTCGAGTGCGCAACGGAGACTGCTGCCCGAAAATCGTAGTTCCAGAAAATCTGGCACTTCTCGTTTCGGACAATTGACTCTATATCCCTTGGAGCGTTCGGCAGGGCAGGGTCGCGACCAACACCGTAAGAGCGACAACGGTGGTAATAAAGTATTCTTAGTAGTAAAGTACTCTTAAAGTTACTCTTATATATATATATATATATATATATATATATATAAAGGTAGCCTATTCACTAGTGACGGGAAAATGATGGGGAATTAGATAGGCGCATAAAGCTAAAATGGCAATACATAATTTATATTTGTACCGACTGTGCTATACGGTAGTGAGACATGGACCCGTCAAGAAAAGGGTAGGAGTAAAATTCATGCGATTGGCATGAAAACTCTGCGCAAAAGTTGCGCGAAAATACTGATGGACAAAGTGAGGAACGAAATAATCTCTAAAGAATATGTTGCAAAAGAGACAACAGTTGATACATGGGAAAGAAATCAGTTAAAATAGTTCGGACATGGTGAAAGAATGAAAGATCAAAGACTAACGAAACAAGTGTATAAAGGTCAAGTGAATGGCAGTATGCACAGAGGCAGACCGCGGAAAGAATGGTTAGAATGTGTGAATGAGATCTTAATCCGAAAAGACATAAGATGCCATAGAAACATGAGAGCTTGCATGAGAAAATGCATGGACGTGAATGAAGCTAGAGAAGTATGCCAGTACAGAAAAGTGTAGCTACAAATAGTTTATACAAAGAATGTGAGTAGAGTGAATGACGCTAGAAACAAAAGACTTTGGATACTAATGGGCCAGAGTGGGGAACCTCACATAACAAGCTTGTGCGAGGCTCTTCACTTGGGGTGATCGCTAGAGAAATTGATCAGCAGCCAGGGTCGGAGCAGTGTTGTGGAACAAACGTGTTATTTAAATAAATAACACGGGAATTCTAGATCAATCTAGAAAATCTATACCTCCTTCCCCACATGATTATTTTCCAACCGAGCGAGTCACGCCTATCCCGAAAGGGAAATGGCTTAATGGTGTAATTCAAACCCCTAGGATTAGAATACTCAATCGTAGAATAATTACAATTTTCTCCATGTACGTTTGAAAAACCTTATATTCTGCTTCTGTCGAAAGCTTAAATATGTCCTTCCGGCAACTTAGATATTTTTCACGAACGTAAACCTAGGATATTGAACCCAAGCAAATATTGGTTTTATTATACACACATTGTATTCCTGTATTACTCATCAACTTATACAGCTTAACCAGTTTCCCAATAACATACATGTCACACGATGCTCAATAACATTAATCAGAGTGACTTCCTCAATTAAACAAAATTAGTGATGAAAGAAAAATTATAAGAGGGAAAAATGCGTTCTTAATGGAAAAATGTGACACACTTAAACGAAGCCTGTGAGATTTTAGTGGCTGAACTAGCCAGAAGAGGTTCATTGGTATATCTTTGGAGTAAAAATTTAATTAGTTACTAGTGAAATTTCACTGATATCCGTGAAATTCTCTCTGATTGCCAGTAGAATTTCTGAACCGGCAGCAGCGAGAATCTACTTTTACCGTCTGAGAGATTTCACTGACAATCAGCGAAAATGTCACTGGTAATCAGGGATGTCTGACTGGAAACTAGTGAAATTGTTACTGAATTGATACCGTTGACTCCCTTCTTGACTATCTGAACCAGTGAAATGTCACTGATTCAGTTTAAGGCATCACATTTGTCAACCCTTACGGTTAGCACTTCAGGAAGTTCAGACGATGTTGTACAAATTTGTTGAGATAACTTTCATCGAGCACATAGGAACTACTTTAGGGACACAAATTAGATCCGGGCTGCACGTCATATATCACCTCAAGACGTACCCACGACAACAAAGAAGCTGGCGATGAGACCCTCCTTCCATCCTTGCTCTCTCGAACAGGCCGCGAGAATTTATTGGGCAGCGGGTAGCGCCTAGCGGTGCATAAAATGGCCGTAAAACTCCACGTGGGATGGGATTAGGTGATGGTCAGAATATATTATCGTATCGCATATAACGCGGTAAACGTTATACGGTCTTACTCGAAAACCATCATTGAGTCTAACTCGTCCACGACATGAAGCGGCTCTCTCTCTCTCTCGTTCCGGGATAGTAGGTGAGGTAACGAGCCTCGTAATGCTTTGTTTAGGTCTAATAAATTTGCCTGCGACAATGAACATTAATGGTACTGGATTTAATGTCCTGGAAAAGACGACCGATATTCGCCCTCTAGCTGATACAACTTCGGTGCAGTCAATTAACTCCACAACTGGAATTTCGATCAATTCATGGAATTCCGATTTTCTTTTGCCATTAGCCGGAAAAACAATCAGAATAAAATTATATCTACTTGTTTGATGATATGAAACATGAAAATTCTTCTCATTTACATCCCACGTGGAAAATTCTGTAGTGCGCCGGAGTTCACCATGCACCGGCGCAGTACTGGCCCAGTACAGGTCACCAGTACAGATAATCGGCAATTCGCCCAGTACTAGCGGACGGTTGGCTCCACGATCGGAGTAGAACTATACCGACAGGATAAATATTTAAAAATTAAAAAAAAAATAGTTTCAAACTATGGTTAATGTGTTATAAAATAAATAAGAACTATAAACACAACTATCGCAAAAACAGTTTTTTCCTGTTTTTTTGAAAGAAAAAGATTTTAATTTCCATTTTTATGACAAATTGTAAATTTTCAGAAATAATTACATTTGATGTAATTCCTAATCGTTGTAAAATGGTCCAAGCCACCTCAAAAGAAAAACGTTACATGAAAGTTAAAGACATTTTTTATTTAAAAAATGGTGGCAGTTTATGACGAAATTTCTAAGCTCCGTCGATAAAAATTTTAAATGCTCATTAAAAATGACATCTTATGTCACTATAAAAAGTTCTTAAATGGTCTAAGACGCGAAAAAACGAAATATTACACGAAGAAAAATTTTAATCAATTAAAAATATTTATTTAAAAGCTATTTTCTTCATATTGCCGTTAACAGTTCATTTATCTTACATCTATGTAAAGTCGTATCTTAACAGAAAATATTAATTAGAGAAAGAGCGTTACAAAATTGTTGTCTTAACTTTTTTGAGCTGCGGCTTATCAGGATGGTTTTTTTATTGACTTTCAATACTGTAGGTATAGAGTAATGGTTAAGACTATCGATTGCTAGGCCGTAGATTTAGGTATAGATGTAGGTTCCAAACCTCGTAGCGTTACAAATTCTATTTGTAATATAATGTTTAAAAATATAATATATGTATTCATTTTAAGCAGGGCCATTAATATTTATAGTCAAAATACTCGCAATCAATTATTATCTATTTTTTAAATACCTTTTTTGTCTTATCTTCAGAGTATAGCAATTGTGGGTGTTGAAATTAACCAAAAAGTTTGAAAGAAATTTACATTTTTTTTTTTTATAAATAATATTCGGATGATATGTAGTCGTATGATGATGAATGCATGAAGTAAATACATCCTAAAAACAATTGGATGATTTAAAAAAAAAAATTTTAATTAACGCCGTCATTTTCATACGCCAGCAGTTTCCCAGTACAGAACCATTACTGGTGTGCAGTACAGCGCCAGTAACGCATGCCAGTACTGCGGCGCACTAACAGCCAGTACTGTCCCAGTACTGTCTCAATTTAAATACCCAGTATCTGGACTCCGACAATCTGTACTAAGCCAGTACTACGCCAGTGGTGTATTTCCAGCTGGGATATAGTTCAATTGAATATGATTGCTTATCTTGAGAAATTATATAAATATGGTCAGTATAAAAAGTATTCAAGAGTTGATTTTTTTTATTGGGCATCCATCCGAGTGAAATTTGTGCTACATCATGTCAAAGAAGAGAAATTGAAGGTATCAAAGAAAGCTTTCTTGTTTTCAACAAATATTGATGACGTGTGATATGAGTCTCGAAAACTGTGCGAGTAGAGGAAAAAGTGCGATGAGAATTTAGCAGCTACATATATTTATATATATCCATTATCGGCAATGGAACTGAAAGATGTTGTTCTTCATGGGATTATGAAAATTTAACATAATGAACCTCTAGTTTCCTCTTGTTCGTGGTGGTCTTATGTCCTCGCTCTGCTTGCTATCGCTGGGTCACAAATTTTCTCCTCCTTGTCTCTTAGGTCTTCACTTCCGCAACCCTTATCTGTCTTCAACCCCTTTTGATCCATTAAGCGGCTCAAAAGAGCCTTTGACGTTAGCATATCACGTTTTTCCCTGTAATTTACCAGTTTACTAACCAAAGTGGAGATTCTCTTCACTCCAAAGGCAGAGTAAGCTCAGTCATCGGCTTATCCATTTCTCGACTTTACGCTTCTTTAATTGATATGATAGAAATAATCAATCCACTAGTACCAAGCAATAGGAAACTTATTAGTGAAAATAACTAAAATTCTTGTCGGTCTTAATTCTGAGATTCTTGATTTCAAAAGCACTTCGTCATTCCATTATTTTTCTTGTCTTTTCTTGCCGAGCTCTTAAAGGAGCTTTTATCCTGTCTTGTGTTACTCGTACACCTTCGTAGAACTTTATTCTGAATTTCCTTCGAGATAGCATAGGACAACACTGGCTACAAAAATACTGAGAATATTTGCGGAGTCGTGTAAGCGACGTACTTAATCCTTTGGCTGGTTGTATACGCGTTATGTGTGCGTTCTGCGCTGGATGCAGATAATACCTGTTGTCCGAGAGCACTCAGGAAAGAATAAGAGGAAACAAGATGAGAAGAGGAGCAAAAAAAAAGAAAGTCAAGGAGGGAGAAAGGCAGAGACGTCTTACGTTTCGCAGTCGGATACCCTTGTGTCCTAAGAATAACGTAAATGTCTAATAAACCCACCCAGATAGCACAAAAAATTCCGTGAAGATTTCCTGAAACTTGCATTGTATGGTTGGGAGTATTGCATCGAAAGCTTCGGTTAATGAAGAAAATGTCCGCTTGTGAGGGAATGTTGCACGACAAGTTTCAGGGTAGTTTGGAAGATTTAGCTTAATTCGATGCGGAGTAGATTTCTGTGGGACCTACGGCAGCGCAGTTTTTTTTAAAACCTTCTAGTATGTCTCCAGATACACGTATCATGGCTATTTCCTATGTTTATAAAAAAGAGAAAAACCAGAAAATAAGTAAAAATTTTGATTATATTTTGGTTTCACTTTTTTTTATAATTATGGGTAATAACCATGATACGTGTGTCTGGTGGTATACTCGATGGGTTAAAAAAACTACTGCGCAGCCATAGGTCTCATTGAGAACTACTGCGCATCGAATTACGCTAAATAAATCTTCCAAACTGTCCTGAAACTTGCCGTGCAACATTCCCTCTTAAGCGGACATTTTCTTTATTGACCGAACCTTACCCTAACCTTTCGATGCAATATTCCCAACCATACAATGCAGGTTTCAGGAAATATTCACGAAATTTGTACTTTTAGGGGAGAAGATTCTTACCATCATGTGTTTTATCTTATTTCGAAAGCTGATTTAAGACTTAGGATAATTCAAAGCTTAAGCTAATTTGAAAAATCATTAAAATGAGAGCAAACATGAATCCAGAAGTGATCACTATTGCCATGCTATTACGCGATACACGGTAATTCGTTTAGCTGATGGAATGAAGCGATAAGCTTTGGTACATTGCACTCTTGGAGAGAAATAACGACACGTACGAAAGATCTTCTCAGCTATCGCAGAAAATCCTCGTTCTGAGTTGGCTTGTGCAGCGGGAGTCTGCATGGCGGGTGGGTCATGTACGAAAATTAAGAGGACATTAAATAAGGCACTCAAGCCCGCCGTACGGATCCCACGATGATCTTGGAACGATAACCCACTGACATTGCTTTCCTCCCTCTGCATCCACAACCTCCACTGTGCTCAGCTTTATTACCTACACCGCCATTCTGAACCTTCCATTCCGGTCCTTATCTATCGTTTCACAGTAAGACTCTGCTAGGGAAATTGAATTTGTTCGAAATCTAGAAATTTCTAAAAAGAAGATACTATAAATATCGACCTGACACTGTGACATTGCTAATAATTTGATGGCGATATCTTGACCTCGGGTTGATGTTTCGTTAAATTTAAATATTGAGATATAATTTTGATCTGTGAATTGCATTACTATTAATGTCATGTTTTCATTTAGCGACCAGCTCTCTGTTCGTCGATATGAATGAGTGACTATCCTTCAATATCGCTTTCCAGTGACATCAACTTGAGTGTGGAATTTCGTTCATCAGCTGAAGATATTTGGACGCTTTGTGTTTACGACATGATCGAAATTCCTTACTCCGATGTTTCCACCAGAAATGCTACTGGACTGAAGAAGGAGTAATCGGAAATCGAATATATGGACGATATCATAATAGAAAATGCTATGATAAAAAAAATCATAAATTCATAAAACTGAAGTAGAGGAATTTTGTGTTTTTTCAAATAAGCCAGTGTTTAATGTTCAGGTATAACGTTTAGATAAAAGAAGTTCCTGTTCATTCTTTCCGGTACTATCCTTTTAAAAAGTGTTTTCAGTTTACTTGGGCTATCTTGTGAAATCGAGTTTGTTCTTCTTAGTAATTGCAGGTGATCGGGATGATGGTAATAACTTCTTCCTAATTTGATTTTTAATGAAATTTCCATAGAACAACCATTCTGCGGTCATTGACTACACTTTTGGAAATTTCTGTGGGAATTTTCAGTGATGCGCCACTAAAGCTTTACGCGTAAACCATTTCTCAGTTTTCCTAAACTATAACAGAAATTTCAGCAACGGCAACTGCATAACGCGTCAGTCACATTTTTCAAAAAATTCTGTTACAGTTTAGGAATTTTCAGTTACTGTTACAAAATTATTACAAAATATGTAGTCTGTATTTGTCCTTAGAATATAAATAGTAAGAAAACGTGAGTGAAGTTAACACAAACGACTTTTCATGTATTTATGTTATAATAGTAGTACAGTCATTGCATCGAATATATATGATCAAAGCCCATCATTTATGATAAGTTTTTTTGTCACATTTGATTCATTGAGTACATTATATAGCATAGATATATAAGTAGTTATTTACATTCAAACTTCGCTCGTATATAGTCTTACTATAATTTATATTTTCAAAACAAATAAACACTGCAAATTTATATTAAAATTAATGAATCACACAATATTTTCTCCTTGATCTACGCTGCAAATAATAAGTGAGAGAGAGATTGATTAAAAATTACTGACATAATCTATCTAGCCAGATGGACGTCATTTGACGTAAATAGCGGACTTACCATCTAATTGAAACCTACATCAAATCCTGTTCAATATCGGATTATTCCACTTCATAGGAAAACAAAACTGCGACATAGAACATAACGCACCAGAAAACCCAATTGAGAAAGTATGTGTCATTGAAGTTACAGATATAATTAAGAACTTAGGAAACGGTAAGGCTGCTGGTGTAGACAGTATTAGCGCTGAAATGCTTAAATACGGTAGCCAGTACATACCTCGAAGGCTCTGCGAATTAATAAATTTATGTATCGAGGTGGAAGAAGTCACATACGAGTGGAGAAAAGCGATTATCGTGCTAATATACAAAAGGAAGGGAGATAGAAGCAACTGCAATAATTACAGAGGTATCAGCTGATTAAGTACAGTAAGTAAAATATACTCCAAATACTTATCCGTAGGGCAATGAAAATAATAGAAAAAAAGATATGAGAAGTCCAAAGTGAATTTATGCCAGGAAGATCATGTACGGATCAAATATTTAGCTTAAGATAGATCACAGAAAAAAGTTTGAAAGTAGGGAAAAAAATTTTTTGTGCGTTTGTTGACCTAGAAAAAGCATTTGACAAGGTGGATAGAACTAAGCTTTGGGAAGTCCTCAAAGAGTACGGAGTCAATGGATTGTTCCTAAAAGCAATAAAAACAATATATGCAAGTAACAATGCGAGTGTCAAGGTTAATGGGAAACTGAGTAACTGGTTCGATACTATGCAAGGGGTTAAACAAGGATGTGGTATATCCTCATGGCCATTTTTCATATTTATGGACAGGTGTCTGAAAATGGTCCTCTTCGACGACGAAGGTGTAGATCTCGAGACAGAGAGGGTACGAGGGTTAGCTTTCGCTGAAGACAAGGTTGTTATAACAGAATCAATGGAAGGCTTGCAAAGAATGTTGAGCAAACTAAATACAAGCCTGAAGAACACGGGCCTTAAAATGAACGTAAATAAAGCAAAAATCATATTGTTTGCAGGAGAAGGTGAGAAAACAATGTGCAACATTGTCCTAAATGATGAGAGATTAGAACAAGTTGATAAGTACATATATCTAGGTAGCCTATTCACTAGTGGCCGGAAAATGATGGAGAGTTAGATAGGCGCATAAACGAGGGTCAGAAGGTTATCGGTAGAGCAGGGTCCATTCTCAGAAGTAAAAATATATGAAAAAAGCTGAAATGGCAATACATAATTCTATGTTTGTACCGAATGTGCTATACGGTAGCGAGACATGGACACAATTTGCGCGAAAACACTGATGGATAAAGTGAGAAACGAAATAATCGTCAGAGAATGTGGTGCAAAAGAGACAATAGATGACACATGGGAAAGAAATCAGTTAAGATGGTTCGGACATGTTGAAAGAATGAAAGATGAACGTCTAACGAAACAAGTGTATAAAGGTCAAGTGAATGGCAGTATGCCCAGAGGCAGACCGCGGAAAGAATGTTTAGAATGAGTGAATGAGACCTCAATCCGAAAAGAAATAAGAAGCTATATAAACAGGAGAGCTTGCATGAAAAAATGGCTGGAGGCGAAGGAAGCTAGAGAAGTATGCCAGGACAGAAAAGTATGGCGACACATATTTTTTAAAAAGAATGTGAGCAGAGTGAATGACGCCTGAAACAAAAGACCTTGGATACTAATGGGCCCGAGTGGGGAGCTTAACATGACGACATTTTGAAGCTCTTCACTTGGGATGATCGCTAGAGAGATTGCTCAGCAACCTGGATCGGAACAGTGTTGCGGAACGAGCGTGTTATTTAAATAAATAACACGAGAGTTCTAGATCAATCTAAAGAATCTATACCTCTTATCTCACATTACTCCTTTCCTCACCGAGCGAGTTGCGAGTTACGAGTGACGTTCTTGTCGGGTCCTTTCCAGATTTCCCGTTCAGCGTCCTGATAAAGTTAGGGCAATATGACTAGCACCCTACCAAAACCGAGTCGCATTTTCTGCACAGGGTGTTGCCCGATGTTATCTCGCGCAAATTTCCCGCTCTTGCTTACCTCCTACGACAGAAGGAGCAGAAGCGGATGACTTACACGCTCCAGTTGCGTCAGGATTGGTTCCTTTAAGGAACCATGATTGTAGCTTTCGGAGCCTACAAATGCTCACACAACAAAAAAATAATAAAAAAAGAATAATTATAATTTTCCAGAGTCTCGAGAGTCCTTTTCGAAAGCCTCGGTGGCTCAGTTGGTTAGACGCTCGGACTTCACCTTAGAGGTCCATGGTTCGATCCCTGAGCCGGTACCTCTTGAAATTTTTTTATGTACCCTTACCGAGGTTCTGGTGATTCGGATCCCACCTTAAGCTGTAGGTCCCCCCATCATGCACTTGACTGCAACCTCGTCCGTGAATGATGGGGTAAAAACCAGGCTTTGCCCAATATGTCAGGGCACGCGCTCTTATCAGATCACCTGATTGCATTATAATAATGCACCCGTGACTGATAATATATACCGGGACAGCCCCGTGCATACTATTCAAAAAATGAAAAAATCCAACTCTGACCAAAAATGCCTTCGATATATTGGGCTGTAACCACCTTAAGCTTGAGACATTAATTTTTGTACTTTATTGACGCCGATTACCACTGAACCACCATGTTTTGTCTTCTACGAACCCGATCGAGAAGCAGCCAGTCTGCATGCAACTGCGCACTTCTTTCAGATACGATAACTTACATTTCTGTTAACGTTGAGGAATCTTAAGAAACAATTTGTAATTTTCAGATACCGTTTCTAAAGTTTAATATAATTTAGTAAATTTACCATAAAAGTTCCTGAATTTTGTTTTCAGGAAACTAATTTCGTAAATTGCAGTTACTTTGGTATCTTAAACGTCTGAATTATTTCCATTCCAAACTTCTCGAATTTCATAAAACTCAATTCATTTCGTGAGCATCAATGAAATTTATCTTTCACTGTGTATAGTAAGTTCATGCATTTTTTTTCCTCTCGAAGTTAGAAATCAAATCCTACTCCATCTTATGTAAATACATTGTAAGAGATACAAATATAATGACTTCTTTTAGTTTACGACTCTTTGATGTAAGAGAATTCACTGCCTTGTTTATGACATCGAATGTAATTGATGTTTGCATGCATGGGCCAGAGTGTTTAAGGAGTTAAGGTAAAGTTCCCGGGTATTTTCTCGAGTGTATTTTCAGGATACCGCAGTCGAGTCGTCACAAATAACAGAGTTAGCGGTTGTTGCGTTTATCCTTGACGTGCACTTTATGTGCAATGGTGCACGCGTTTCCACATATATGCGATCCAGTTGCACCCTGTAATCCTTCTATACCTGCGATCTCTTTCCACTTCCAAGATAGCGGAGGTCGGATAAATGGCAAGGGGGCAACAAAGCTTTGAAGTGCGACTCCTCTTCATCAACATTGCTCGTTGCAAATTGAAATGACTTACTGCTTCCACCTCCACATGGTGTACTCGGAACGCCCTATCGACAATCCTGGCGGTTTAAACAGAACGCTCAAGTAATAATCTTTCTTCTTTGATCACAAAGAGGGGCATGCAACTCATCATCACTCAAGTCTGGCATTTTCTATGATATGCAAGAGCAGGAACTTCATTCAGTCCAAGACAGAAAAAACCCGAAGACGATAGGTTCCTTCAACGAATTTTTTTTTTTGATTTTTCTTCCTGAAGCTTTTCTTGAAACTTTTTGCAATTAAATTTTGGAATCCAGATCAACCTTTTTTCAATACATCAAAAAAATAGGGAGCTCTAGTTGTTTGTTTTATTATAGTAAGGTCACTTCTATGGTGACTATGGTAATATCTTGACCTGGTTTAAAATTTCATCATCGTGGAGGAGGAATTCTACGAATCAACATTGGAGAATTATCGAAGCGCGGGTTAATCATAGAAAAAAGTCCTAATGCCTGCACGTGAAAGATAACTCAAACACTGGCTTTTAGGTTCGCATGCATCTTGGCAGGATGTGGTTGTGGCATGATCTCGATTCCGACCAGCCGCTGTTTATCTCGAGCGTATATCGACTCGCTACAACCGCAACGAAATCACGGCCTCTCTCATTTATGACTGCGGCACCTCAAATCTTTATTCGCGGGGGAGTAAAAGTAACTGTAAATTAGGTGGTAGGACGTTTACGCTGTGGCTGGCGTAACGGCCCAGGAGGAGTATGTATGGGTGAGCGTACGTCTCTCATTTCGACACGCGTCTCTCTCTCTCTCTCGTGTGTGTTAGCGCCGCGGGCTGCTTCGGTAGCACATTTACAAACAGCGGCTTCACTTTTTATGCAGATGCAAAGAAAATCCTTCGAGGCTCATCACCGCAACAATGTGCTCTCCTCGACGAGATAGCTATAGTCATTTGGATTACGGTGACGAAATTCCTTCCCTGGCTACACTGTTAAAAATAATATTAAATTTGATATATCCATGTATATTAAAATGAATATATCAAGCATATTAAATCGCTATTAAGAGCGTGTATTTCCAAATACATTCATGTTAATCGCTTACAAGTAGAATCAGATAATTCCATTTTACACAAATTTAAAATAAGTGCAGCAGGAATTTTCGATTCTAAATCATAAAACGTGATACCTTCTTCCAGCTAATCAAAAATATGATTGGTTTTTTGATCAAAAATTTCAATTAAGCAAATAAATAACGGACCTAACCTACAACCAACTGTACTAGCATGAAATTTCTATAATTTAGAGTGGATTTTGGGAAAAGTTCCACCCGTACGTCGCACTTTCATTATAAGTTACAATTCGGTCGACGAATTCTAGAATAATAAGTTAATTGCTAATATTTGACAAGATTTAAAGAAATGAAAGCGCTTCGAGTTTTCACTGCACACTGCTATACCGACCCGTAAATTAAATTTAATACACGTGTATATTGAATACACTACACCAATGTATGTTATATTTCAGTAGCAGTTGTGCATATTTGCTTCACATACACGTATATTAAACCTTATGCAGATTTTTCTAACAGTGTATTCGGTATCCGCGCCGCACCACGCTGGTTCAGTGACGTTTATCTTTTCTTCTTCCTCGATAGTCAATAGCAGACAAGATTTATATCGAAGAGATCAAGCTTTAACGAATAACACGTTCCTGACCACACTTGAAATATGTATGACATTTAAAAAATCAATGCGGAATCTTTACACAATCTGTTCAAGAAGAGAACGATAAAAATTCGCAAGTAGGGATTGTTTCGAGTGGATAGTTGTAATATCATGTTAATACCGAAAAGAAAAAACTTTAAAATCAAACGTTAAGAATCGTTTTAAAAAAATACTCGCCAGATGAATTTGACATTCAATCATTAACCATAAAGCATAGTTGGAAACCATGGCTTATCTAATCTCATTACTTGCATCAACTGAATCCACCGACGTTATCATCGAGTGGTATTTGGCAACAATTAGCATCAACCATAGCGGCAGCAATCGTGACACTCTGATCCAATCCGGAATTGATGATCACTTTGGGCTAACAGATCGTGCGGACCTAAGCAGAGACACGAGACACAGTTGTGTGTAGACTATGCATGGGATTACAATAGCTGGTTCCATTATATCAACCAGTTGGGATTCGAAGCTTATATACGATAAATGATTCTCTGTAGAAACACTGAACCAAGCTCAATATGGAGAGAGCAGAAAACTCGTGCTGTTAATGGCTTGCCCGGAGGTGGGTCGGCATCATGTCTATTAAGAGTGGCAACCCAGAGGATGCGCTGTAAGTGTATCCTTCAGTGCGGGAGAGAAATTACGATACGAGTAAAAGAGCACAGGAAACTACTGAAAACGTAAGCGGTCTACTTTGTTGAAAGACATTTTGTTGTCTAAGTCACTCGTCTCGCGTGACAAACGGAAGAGCGAAGAGATTGTCGTGCGCCATGCAATTACCGAACAACTACTGTCCTCTTCCCTGAGGATTGTTATCCGACCACGGACATCGCGCGGCCCTCGCCTCGACCTTCTGAGTCTCATAATGAGCTTTAGTAGCTTTAATAGCAACGTCCGTCACGTACCCAGTCTCATTAAATCTTCTAAATGCAATTTCGGTTTTAATCTTCATTCCTAAAAGCAAGTACATTTTTACATCGGTTCTTTGTTATACTTAAGGCACAAGCTCAAATGTAATTTCGCTTTTTTCACTAATTTTATTTAGGGCATGGAAAAGTAAGATATTTTCAAAATAAACTTTAAAGTCATCCAGTGCTCAGTGGTTGTTATTATTTTCTTATTTCTACCTGGTTATAACTTGAGGGCTACAAAGCCCATTTCTTTCTCTTTATTATTTCAAAGATAACCTTTTGTAAGTGTCGAGTGTACAACAGGTACGAAGGCTGTGATGTTAGACGATTCTGGCGATTATGGCACATATCGCTTTATAAAGACACTTGGGGAAATCGATTCGAAAAAGACAATTGTTTGGCAAAATACTCCACAGATTCACACCTAATCTTATTTTGCCTCATCTTATCCGTGGACGATATATACGCAGGGGTGGGGAAATTTATCTCCGAGTCTGCAGATGACTAGGGTGTGAAAATAAATGAGCACGAAGGTTTGCCTGCTAGAATTATTAGCAAGAAAAGAAGAAGCCGAAGAAGAAAAGAGGATCAAGACGAGACAAAGGAGCGAATAAAGTTGAAGCTCCAATACCACTGGAAAGGCTTGAGAGCTGGAAGTGAGAAAAGTCGATTTAATATGAAGGAAAAATGTATTATAAGTGGTAGGCAAACATGAGCAAAGCGATAAGAGGGGAAAGCAATCGCAGGGTCAGTTATGTTCTCTGAAGTGGAATGGAAATGAAGTGCGCTGGTTTATTTACATTCGGTTTTTACGTGGGATGTATATTTCTCTTCGGGATATAGAAGTGCATATCAATTTTTGTAAATATCATGCGATTTTGCAATAGTTTATAAGCACAATATCATCGGAATTAATTACATAAATTGTATGCATGGCAAGTTGTGTGACAAGCTGAGTCCAAATAATGATAAAATATTACCGCTTCAGTGATGTGAGTCTATTGCATAGTTGGCGTTTACATGGTCGGCTTGGTGACGACGGATTTATATTCCTGGAAGTGGACATCGGTAATTCGTTCCACGAGCCTACAAATCAGCTGTGAATCATGGGGCGTCGATTAACGCAGCTTGCATGCTTGGTAGCCGTGTTTGCCGATGTTACGGCCCAGATGTGGGCAGAACGCAGTATTTTAATTGCTAATTTAATTAAACTCGAGCGTCAGAGTGCATTGGAGACCCAGCAATTAAGACGTTATCGGCGAAGCATTATTACTTAATTTATCGTGCCAGTTCAGCTGATCGTTTCGACTCGATACTCTCCTCCTCGCTGCCCACAATTCTCTCTTGTTTCATCCCTTTCTTTCTTTCATTTTCCTATACTGGCTCCCCTTCCTGTGAAATTCAATCGCCTCTCTTCCGGCCGACGAATCTTTTCACCCGATCAGCAGATCCTTATTCATCTCTTCTGTATAGGATGGATAAGCTTACCCAACTACATTTTGTATAAACACAGGAAAAAGAAAACCTTACAATTTAATCTGATTTACTTTCAGGATTGCCTTAAATTCATTAGGTAAGTTAATTTATGATATTGAGGTAAATGTAAAATCAGTCTGTCTTCGCGCATACTGAAGTATGGTCGAGAATGAAAAAAAACAAACGAAAACGCATTTACTTTTTTGAATTCAGTCCACCGAAGACGTAAATTCATCTTGATCGTTGTACTTTCTGTCATGACTACCTCAATCTCCGCATTCTAGATCTAACTTTGCGAACCAAAGTTGACGCACTTTTTTCAGCAAAGCGTGCGGACTTTAAGTTTTCGGGCTCACGCTGACCTTTCCGCCGTTGCGTTGTTCTTTTGATCACACCCTGAATTCCGTCGCTATATGGGCGGACTTTAAGATTTTCTTTTTACTGTGGAACAATATCCTATTTCCGGTGCTTATCATTCATTATGATTAAGTTATGCACGGCGAGCCTCAACCATCTTCAACCTAAAAAGTTCTTGCACGCAACTTTTCTTTACAAAATACTTCTTTGTGATAATTTCCAAGTATTTTACGAAAAAAAAGTATCGATTTCTTTTTGAAATATGTAAAATGCACATTTAGAGACAGTTTTTTTTCAATTATTTAAAATTATTGTTTGAAAAGTTATTTTTTTACATTAAAAACTGAGTGAAATAGAGTTTTAGAATAATTTGATAAATAGAAAATTGTGCTTTTTATGGAGATTCTTGTATAGCAGAAAATAGGCTTTTGATAGGCATTTCCGACCTAGACTTTTTGTTTTTTATTTATTAATTTTGGATAGTGTCTAAACGTTATAAATATTATGTACAAAAAAGTATCGAGCTCTCATTTGACATATTGTAAATTATTGAAAAAGTAGTATATATATATATATATATGTATATATAAGTAGTATATATATTAGGGTGGTTCAAAAAAATCGACTATTTTTTTTCTTTGAAACCCCCTCATAAAAACTTCCGGAAAGGCGTAAAAAGGCGCCTGTAAAAATTCGAGCTCTTAATATTAATATTTAGAGGTCACCCATCGCGAATTTCTATTTCCCATCGAAATAGCATGTGCATTTTTTTCTTTAAATTTGGAGTTTTTTAACTCTTGAACGGCTTGACGAGTTGGTAAGACCATAACATATTATTGTAGGAAATTCGAAGCTCTACAATAAATATCTCATGATTTTTTCATAAATTCACTTCTTCAAAAGTTACTTAAGGTTAAAGTTGAATACATAATAAATTTATCGTTTTTTTCTTAATTTTTGGAAAAAATTTGAAATTTATCACAAATTATCGTAATAGTTTTTTCGGAAATTTTATGGTTTAAAATTCGCTCTGAAAAAAAAAAACAATAATCTAACTCAAATCATCACATTATCAAGTTTAATGATTCAGAAGTTATTTTTTATTAAAAGCGGAACAATGAAAGACAAATTTTCAAATAATGTTAAACTTGATAATATGATGATTTGAGTTAGATGATTGTTTTTTAGAGAACATTACAAACTATAGAATTTCCGAAAAAACTATCAAGATAATTACTGAAAAATTTCAAATTTTTGCCAAGAATTAAGAAAAAACCGATAAATTTATGATGTGTACAACTTTAACCTTGAATAACTTTTGAAGGAATATATTTATGAAAAAATCATAAGAGGTCTTTTTTGTAGAGCGACGAATTCCCTTCAAGAATATATTACGTTCTTAGCAACTTATCAAGCCATTCGAAAGTTACAAAGCTCTGAATTAAAAAAAAAATTGCACATGATACTTAAATGGGAAAATAGACCTCTAAATATTTATATTAAGAACTCTACTTTTCACAGGTGTCTTTTTACACCTATCCGGAAGTTTTTATGTGGGGGTTTCGAAAAAAAAATATAGTCGATTTTTTTAACCACCCAACGCGAATTGAAGCACGGAAGCCCTGCTTTCAATGGCAATTCATGTAAAAAGTTGTTGGATAAAGTCGAAGAATTGCGAGCTATCTGCAGCTTGGGTTGTCTCAAGTATGTTTCAGCGTGTTTCATGATTTTAAGACAGTTTTCAAAACATATTTTGAGATTACTGTGGAGCAAAGAATCATCCCGACTATTCGAAAAATGTATTAGGCGCCGCTTGTAAGTACGTCGGTCTTTAGCATGCTTTTTTACGTAATCTTTTCTTTATTTTTCAAGTAACGCACTATCTATGGTTACGGAATTTTCCATAATTCTAACCCTTTTTACAGCTCGTTCAGGGCTAACATTACGGAAAATTCCGTAACCATAAAAAGTGCCAATCGCGTCGCGGCAAAGGAGACGGAAAATTATAGCGCGGACAACTGAGCAGGCGAAAGGGATAAAGAAAAAGTGAAAAGGTAGAAAGAAAGACAAGATGAGGAACGAAGCTACTTAGATGAAGCTACTTAGATGAAGCTACTTAGATGAAGCTACTTAGACCTTTCTAAATTTGAATCAGTCAGAAATAAGTCACTGAAAGAAATCAGTATGAATTTGCAATGGTTCATATAGAAATCTCACTGTTGTAAATAATTAGAAATGAGCAGGCATTTTCGCTGATCAACAGTAAAATCTCCCTGATTTGAATTTAGGAAGCCAGCTTGTAGCCACTATAACGTTCGAAAGAATTCTATAATCAGAACTAAATTTAGTACATTTTTTGTGGTCCAAAACGAAAAGCTCAAGTTGGGTAGTTAGCTTTCTATCATAATTAATTATAGTTTTAGGAATAAAAAATGAAATTGCACAAATTAAAATTCAAACTTTATAACTAAACCACGTTGTATACAATAAAACACCAAGTAATAAAATTGTTCGTCATAAAAATATTTACAAAATCGCTTTTACTCATTCTATTATAGGTTTATTATACCTTTTGATTAACTATTAGTTTTTTTATCGTAAGAAATGCTATTAAAAAAACATCTAAATTTATAACTAAACAGCCGAAAAAAGGATGCAAGGTATAACAGAAATGTTTCTCGCCTGAAAAGAATCTATAAACTATTGCCTCGAATCATTTTTAATAGGAGCCATCGTTTTTCTATGATCGGCTGCAATTTTTCTTTAAAATCCAAATTTTAAATTTTGAGTAAAATTACGCGAGATGTGAAAAACTCAAAAAAATACTTTTAAAAAAAATAAACATGTATTATTGTTACAAAGAAAATATTAATATTAAAGGAATTGTCCAAATTTGCTGTTGTCATACCAAAAATTTGCTTTATCAATCAAACACTAGTATCAAGAACTAAGAGATACTAGATTAATTGAGAATTATGGAAAGGGTTACATATTATAGAGCGCGAAGCGCGAGTATCGTAATGAGAATGTAACTCTTACGGCCGATCGAGCCTTCGGTCTGTTAGTTTTCTTTTTAGTTTGCAATTACAACAAATTTAAAAGTAGAAGTTCCGACAGTTTTGTTATATTTGAAAGTAATCTTTTTTACATTTATGCATCATACTGTAAACCAAATCGAGTACGAAGCGCGAGAATTAAATTGGATTGTCCAATTCCGTGCGCCCTAGGCGCGCTGACAGCAAGGAGCAAACAGGGCCTCTAGCGAAACGCACGATGAGAATATTCTCTCGCATCGGGTAGATTTTTTTTAAGGCAGAAAATGTTGAAGGTTTCATTAAAACGAGTATAATCAGTTCAAAGTTTAAATATTTAATAGAAGTTATGTAGGGTAAGTTAAAGGGTGTGAATTACGGAGCCCGAAATATCAAAAATTCGAACCAGGATACTAAAATTTAAAAAAATTTAATATATTTTTGGTTCTTCAATTAATTTCTATCGCAGATCGATTGATGTTGAGCAATTGGGATTTATTATCCGTCTAGAGTGACGTCGTCCTCGACCTCGACCTGCGGCTCTTTGCAGTCGCTACTTTCTACTGAATCTTGCAGACCGCAGAGCACTGAACCCTGAGATTTAAGTTTCAAACAGCTCGTGCAATAATACTGAAATATCCTTGTGCAGATCATAGTTTAATGTGGGGGAGGATGACGAAGGAAGTAGCTGTTGCGTTTGAGCGTTCTGACCACCAGATGCCCTAGGGGAGTGCCCATTCGCGAGTGTCAAAAATTCTTTGCGCAGTCAAGTAAAATTACCATAATTCTGTCGGTGCGACAAGTTCCACGAGTCGAACATTGCTCTCGACTATGGTAAAATTCATTATGCTCATTACTGGACTATGAGCATTCACTCTAGCTAAACAATGGCTGTTGAGTGACGGCATTTGTGGCTTGCAAAATACCTGAAACTTTTAATATGAAAATATGAAACTTTTAGCCTCTCTCCTCCAGCTAATGAACTCCTTCATTAAAGCTATTCAAAGTTTTGCTTCTATCATGATTTTATTGCTCATGAGATTCTTGAATCAGTTGGATGAATTCTTTCGATAAAATCATTCATAATTTTCTTCGAATTATGATCTTGAATTCATTATTGTGTTAAGCTTGTGATGCAGTTCAATCAGAACAATAAATTTGCATCAGATTCTTGGTTGTGCACTTGATTGCAAAATCGTACGGGTGGTAAGTTGCGAAAGAAATGCAGAAAAAAGCAGGACGAAGAGGAGAAGCTTCACTAAGTGGGCATGGACCTTTCTCCAAGCGGTACATTTTTTTAGTGTAATTGGTGCTCGCCATGTACTCACCGCCTATCACCCTTAGCGATCTGCAGACGACGGGCCGTTGTGAGCTGTTCACTCGCTATGACACTCGTCCACCATCGAGATAAGATTCATCTTCATCCTGACCATCTCCTTATCTGCCTCTGCTTCTCACTGCTCTCCTGTTTCATTCACGCATCCGGCTTCTTATTATTAGCTTCTTTTTTGGCTCGCTGACAGGATATTACTGTTACACCTTCTGCTGTTTTACTCCTCATAAAGATCATGTACCTCAATTCTCATTTGACTTCTCATTTTGAATATTTTCTAAATTCAATTGATACGAGCTCTAACTATTGATTTTTTCACGAATTATGGATAATGAAGCTTCTCAAGGACACGAATTGGCTCGTTTACGAGGCGGATCTGAAATAGATTATTTTTATGGAATGGAAGATGTTCTACTAAGTGGAAGAGAAAAACACTCTCGTAGCGTTAAATCATCGGATGTGCAGTGGCTTGTGTCAATGAACGCACGGGTTGTTGCGCGATACCGGAAGTAGGCACTTCGGGGACTCATCTTCCGTGAAGGTCATCGGATCGCCTTATTTTCTCTCTTTCGTCTCGTTTATTTAGGGCAGTTCGCACGTAATCTGTTGTCAACGGGACGAGACCTCGCGAGCGACTGTCGCAAAAACTGGTCCATGATCTTCTCTGAGGCCGAGGACGCGGCCTCTGCACTCGTTGAAAGACAGAGAGCGAGAGTCTTGGTAAATCTTCTAACCTATTTTAAAATTATCTGAAGATTTGAGAAAAAATTTGAGAAATCTAAAAATCTAGAACTAAAGTTGGAAAATTAAAAGATACGTTGTGGTGTAGTTGATTACGTAAGATATTATAGGTCGAGCCACTCTACATTGTCGAGTAATTATAGAAATTTAAAGATTCTCTTCAGGACGGTACTTTCCCGTTTTTCACAACACAATTTACTTGTTTACAAGAAATAATTTATTATGTACTCTGGAACATTATAGCCACTAACGTAAAACAGTTTTCTCTTGGTAATTTATGCATTTCCTGTAGCAAGGCTGTTATTATAGCGGCCCTGATAGTAAAGTACAACAACGCGGAGTGTTCAGTTTTCTATTTCTGATCGCCGTACCTGTCGGTAGGTTCGTGTAGCTAGGAACGAGCAACAACAGAGTTCGGGAAACCTTTTGACACCATTTCCAGGAAGAGATCCTGGATCTCAAGGTGCCGTGCTCGCAGCGTCTAGATCGTGCACGTTCTTATATTATTCCTTTTAGATAGCTTGCGTCACACAATGACGCCAAATTCGACGAACCAGATCGATAAAATCAGCAAAGTCGAAAGCGACTTATCAAACGGCGCTCTTCGCTTCGAGAGTGCTTGAAATGATATGTTAAGGTAGTCAAATTCTCATGTCGAGTCTTTCGAGATAAAAACATTAACAGCCTTTGGCGTACTTCAATGTATGCGAAAAATTTGAATGAATGCTATTTACAGCAATCGTAAACAATAGAGGCTCTACTGATAATTTTAATATTAATTTTAAAACTAAAGTCTCCGAAGAAATGAAACTAGATAATTTGCAGAACAAAGTCTGTTTCTTCGGAGTGCCTTTCTAGTTAATGTAGCGTATAAGAAAAACTACATTGTTATTTGAAATCACGACTGAATGTCATTCATAAAGCCGTTCGCATTCATTCTTTAAAGGCCGTTCATGTTTCTTGAAGCGTTTACTTTTTTTATTGCCCTGTTCAGGTTAAGAGCGGGTGATGTACGAGTCAGGAATGAAGTCAGTGTCGTTCATGAGTGGGCGGTGTAACGCAGGAAATTGCGTAACAGCTAAGACGTAATTGACATGTACACGACGCACGAAGAAAAATGGAAGGTCAGTTTGGCCATCTAGATGTGCAGACAGATTATATTGGAGGGGCAACTATAGAACAGCCTTTGAATATGGCTAAAGCGAGTATCTCTAGAAGGTTAAAACAAGAGGTTTAAATCGATTATCTCAGAGTGTCGACTTGATCATTTCGGACGACCGATTCGAAGGTCATAGAGAGTCGAACTGATCGTCGCAGAGGACGGAATTGATCATTGTAAAGGGTCGAATGGCTCATCATCATCTCAGATAGTCGAATTGATCTCCTCTACCAGTCAACCTGGCCATCTTAGGGGGTCCATTTGATTATCCTACATTTTTTATATTTGTTTTACTTTCCCTACTTATGCCAGTCTCTCCCTTAAAAGAGACTGGAAATTATAAAATTACGTGGAACCTGAAAATTTATATGAAATACGTGAATTCTGAAAGCATTTTTTATTCTTTGTGGATGGCAAGGTGTATGAGAAATAATTTGATATGCAAAAACAATGCTTATTCACAAAATATATTTGGAGAACGAAAGGCTAAGTACACGGCGCGGAGTCACTGGATTGCACTGAATTGTAAGATTTCAAACATGGGAGTAAATTCAGAAACCAATATCCCACATCTAGTTACTTTCTGCATCGTCAATGAATGCTGAAATTTTCGGCACGTTTTCAGTTTAAAACTACACATTCTCAACAAATTGATAGCCTAGCGTCCACTTACGTCTTTATCCTCAATTCCTTGGAAGCATCAAATTTGACGTTGAAACTTCAAAAGAATGAACTCAATTCACTTTCCATCATGTTCTCTTTTATGCACTTCACTCTTTGCGTGACACTAGCCGATTCGGGTTGTGTTTCTAGGTGGATAGTTTCTGGTAGTAAATAACTACAAGTGTGGGCTCACCACACCCACGACACACCAACAGCACGCAGTTAGTAGTATTCCCGAGCGGTCACCCATCCAAGTACTAACCGCGCCCAACAATGCTTAACTTCAGTGATCTAACGAGAACTGGTTTTTTCAGCGTGGTATGGCCGTTACTTGTTAAAAATATGTTTAAGTTCAATAAACAGCAAATGTGATGCTGAATGGTTTAATGACATTCACTCACTCCGAAAGACTCCGAAATTGCTCTGAACCACGGTACTCCCAACTCTCGTATCCTTTCATACTGCATTCATCGCGTCGACACAGGATTGGCTAAGGTTGGCGCGCTTATTTCAAATGATTAAATTGCGAAAAGCAATTTTATACAGCAAATAATAAGAGTAGAGTAATTAACAATAATTCTTTGCTAATAAGAAGGACATGTAAAGTAAAATTCAAATTATTTTTTAGATTTTTTCCTTAAAAATAAATGATCGATCTTAATTTTAAAGAAAAAATATTTTTACTACAAAATTTTTTTAAATGAAAATTGACCTGTAAAATAAATAACAATGATAATATTAATATGAATGATAATAATATCTTGCAAAATAAAGCGTATTTCAGAAAAAAGGATTCTTCTTCTGATCTCTCTAGTAGCTCAGTGGTTAGAGCACCTGACCGGAAATCAGTTGATCTGGCGTTCGAATCCCAGCGGAGCGAAAGGAGAAGATCTTTTTTCTGAATAAATTTAATTTAAAAAAAGAAAAGAATATATTTTTCATCTCAAATATGAATTTACAACAATTCCTAATATTCCTATGCACTCTATATTTATTATTTGTTGTGAACATTTGACTTACACATTTATTCATTAGAAATAAACACGCCAACGATAACTCATCAGATTGGCTCTCCCCGACGGGTCATTTGCTCTTTCTTGGATGGTCGAAATGAGTGAAAACAAGATGATCGTATTCACCATCCCGAAAGGATACCTTGATTATCCCTGATAGTGAATATGACCTTCTTGTAACAGTCAGACTGGTCATAAATCCTCGTTTTTGTGTTCTCGGTCATCGTGCACATCGTTGAATTACCATGCTATGCTGAGATCGATATTAGATATTCAATTATTGACAGAGAGACACTCTCAATTACATTATTGTTACTTGGATTTCAAATAATTTGTCGTCAAATTTTATGACCATACATTATAGAGACTCATATCTTATAGGCGAACACTGCACATCTACAATGTTTGGTATCCTCACTTAAAACCTGAAAAAATAGTATAGTTATAAACACTATTTTCATCATGTTTGTATTCAAATTTTGTTGAAGATTCGGTGAGTTGTTATAGAATCCCGTTGGAGTACTTCGATCACCAATAAACCATTTGACGCCAGTTACCTCTGAACAATTTAGTAGAATGTCTCGTATATCGTTTCTCGATAATAAAACTGTGAATTAATGACGGTAATTTCATCGTGTAGCGGGAATATGTAAAGGATGGTTCAATGGATGAATGGATGGCTGGCTGGATGGATGGATGGATAAATGGATAAATGGATGGACGGGTGGATAGATCAACGAACGGTAGTATTTGCGAAGAAATTTTGAGAATGATTAGCAATCCAACATTAGCAGCGTTGATGGAAAATCGTCGTTCGTTTTTAGCCATTCTGCACCTCGCCCACACAATTCCCGTTTTGGATTTACGGAAACGCTCGCGTTGCATTGTTTACTTCGAGATCATCTTCTGGGCTGTCCGCGTGGTCGGACACGACGAGAAAATTTTGCCCATGAGTCCAGGTTCGGTGGGTTCGTGCTCGTTAAACGTGACTGGTGAAGTGCATTGGTACGTTGCGAGTCGGAGTTCTCTTTACCCAGACAATCATTTGGCTAACTGTGGAGAGCAAGAGATGGATGTAAAATCGATTTTGAAATTCAAAGATGGTATAAAATGATATTCCCTCAGTAAATTTAGGTAATATGATCTTTTCTGCAAGAATAAATAACAACCCTGAGATAACGATGTAATAAAATATTGAATTCATTGTTGCAAGAAACCTGGTTTGATGGTTGTCCAATTTGTACATTTTTTATCCTGTCAATTCGTTTTCATTATTAGAAATATTCTGAAATCTACGAAGTTATTATGTTACAAGAGTAACATGAAATTGTATGATATTTTCGATACATTAACGATCGCATTACGGCAACGTATCCTAAAGGGTCTAGCCGGATAAGATAGTCAAATCTGCCTTGTAGGGAACCTCTATAACTAAATACATCCACATATTCGGCATGTATAGAAACCCCTTTTCCTAGATTTTCAGACCCCTAGATCCCCATGGGGCAACATGGGACACCATAGAGTGCTGGCGAGTTTTTTTGCAATATCTCGGTCAATTTTTGAGCTGGGAAAAATAAAAAAAAAAGCAAATTGTAGGGTTTTTCAAGCCCTATAAACCTGTCAAGCCGAACAATTTTTTGGCGCGAAATTCAAATTTTTACAGCCGTTTAAAAACTTCAAAAATTTTTATATCGGAAACAAAGACCGACTCCTCGCTAAAAGAAAATTATGTTATGTATTTTTGGCTCAAAAATTCCTGTGATTTTTTTCAGATTTTTAAAAGTGGTGGAACGACCTCAAAAAAAATAAAAACCACTAAAAACCGCGTTTTTTGCCTCTAGCTCTTTCTACATAATTCCTACGATGAAACCAATCACACCATCGTATTCTACGTAAAAAAATACAACGAAAACGTGTATTAATTTTTTGAAAATAATTTTTGGCAGCCCTTCAAAAATATAGCAAATAAAAACGATGAGCCCGGCTCACATGCAGTGCAGACATTCCAGATTTTTACGTCTTCCAATTGCAAGGGAAACCCTACGTAGAATACAATGGCACAATCAGTTTCATCATAAAAATTATCCAGAAAGCGTCAGAAGCGAAAAACTACAGAAAAGTTCGGTTTTTGAACACTTAACGCTTTATAGAAAAATATTACGATGAATCCGATTGCGCCATCGAATTCTGCTAGAAAAAATATATCAGGAATTATGTATTTCTTTTGCTGAATTAATTTTAATAGACCTTCGCAAATTGAGCAAGTAAGATCATTCGACCCGACTCACAGTGACAATAAATACAACGATAAGCCTCCCGCTCAGTCACCTGGCCCTCAGGGGTGTATGGCTATTTGGGAGGGCTCTGTAACACAGTTCATACATTTAGATTTCCTTATTGCAAAAATGACGTTAAAAATCACCAATCATTAAGGTCTACCAAAATTTATTTCCAAAAAAATAATACACGTTTTGATGTATTTTTGTACGTGTAAATACGATGGCGTGGTTGGTTTCATCGTAGGATCTGTTTAGAAGGAACTAGAGCCGAAATCTAAATGTATGAACTGTGTTACAGAGCCCTCCCAAATAGCCATACACCCCTGAGGGCCAGGTGACTGAGCGGGAGGCTTATCGTTGTATTTATTGTCACTGTGAGTCGGGTCGAATGATCTTACTTGCTCAATTTGCGAAGGTCTATTAAAATTAATTCAGCAAAAGAAATACATAATTCCTGATATATTTTTTCTAGTAGAATTCGATGGCGCAATCGGATTCATCGTAATATTTTTCTATAAAGCGTTAAGTGTCCAAAAACCGAACTTTTCTGTAGTTTTTCGCTTCTGATGCTTTCTGGATAATTTTTATGATGAAACTGATTCTAGTATTCTACGTTGGGTTTCCCTTGCAATTGGAAGATGTAAAAATCTGCATGTGAGCCGGGCTCATCGTTTTTATTTGCTGAATTTTTGAAGGGCTGCCAAAAATTATTTTCAAAAAATTAATACACGTTTTCGTTACATTTTTTTACGTAGAATACGATGGTGTGATTGGTTTCATCGTAGGAATTATGTAGAAAGAGCTAGAGGCAAAAAACGCGGTTTTTAGTGGTTTTTATTTTTTTTGAGGTCGTTCCACCACTTTTAAAAATCTGAAAAAAATCACAGGAATTTTTGAGCCAAAAATACATAACATAATTTTCTTTTAGCGAGGAGTCGGTCTTTGTTTCCGATATAAACATTTTTTAAGTTTTCAAACGGCTGTAAAAATTTAAATTTCGCGCCAAAAAATTGTTCGGCTTCACAGGTTTATAGGGCTTGAAAAACCCTACAATTTGCTTTTTTTTTATTTTTCCTAGCTCAAAAATTGACCGAGATATTGCAAAAAAACTCGCCAGCACTCTATGGTGTCCCATGTTGCCCCATGGGGATCTAGGGGTCTGAAAATCTAGGAAAAGGGGTTTCTATACATGCCGAATATCAGGATGTATTTAGTTATAGAGGTTCCCTACAAGGCAGATTTGACTATCTTATCCGGCTAGACCCTTTACGAAATTTGTAACTCAATTTTATGCTTTTTTTCATCAAATAAAAAAGGTTAAGTAATTTTCTGTTATGTGTATTCGCTTATTCGAAACCTAAAATATTGTTGTTACATGTTTCTAATAAATAAAAAATGTATATATTCAAATCCTCTTTACAGACAGTCAACTCACAAACAAATGCCTTTGCAGACATTCGAGATGTTTTGGCCATGTTGAAAAGATACAAATTACGAACGCTTAGCCCATTGACCAGTTAAACTTTGTACAAGTAATTTTTCTGAGAGAAATGAGTACGTGTGTTAAGGAGCAAAGGCGAAAGGCTGTAGTGGGTCTTTCTTTCTTTGGTCAGGTTGTGATTCCAAGAATCATTATACCATACGTACGAACTTGGAACCACGTTATGACCGGTTGATTGCAATAGTGGACACCCTTCAAACAGTTGGTACTACCGCGTAATTATCATAAATCACCGCTCCTCGTTCCATCATAAGGTTGGCTACTCTGCAGGCTCCTATCAAGCTGGCTTGGCTTGACAAGGCCATCCAACCGCTCAGTCTTTCTGTCTGTCTGTTCCCTTCAATACATCCCTATAATGCTACTCTCAATGCAGCGTAATAAATTCCTGAATTAATTCGTTTTTTGTTAGTCTACTCTCAAAATTTCCCCCGTGAAATCGCCCGATGAATGATGCTTCGTTGCTATTATTTGTCCCTTGTTCAATTTATGATAAAATTATCAAAAAGGTCCAACAGGGTGTGTAAATTGTACGGACTCATCAGCACCCTCTTCAAATCTTTGAAAGAAAAAAAACTCTGAAGAGAGGACTCTTCAGAAGTTCCTAAGATGAAACATTGTTAATAATAATAATTAGAAAATAATCTATTTGCAGGTCTAATGAAACGTCGATTTTATAATAAACAATGTACAGTGAATTCACATAGGCGTATTTACAGAATTAATATAGTAGAATCAAGAGTAGAACGGAGAAGATTCTTGTTATATACTGACCATGAAATTGTTAATTACTGCGTGTAATTATTCGGTATGTCAATCGTTTGTTCCTGTTCGCTTAGTCATCCATCGGATTTCATCAGTATTCCAAGACACCTCGTAAGGATCTCATCAGGACGTTATTAGCTTTTCTTACTTCTTAAGGCAGGAAGATGTATGGTGGATGATAATAGAGAATTGTTAATCAGTCGCTTACATGCGATAAATTATAAGATCATCAACAATTCTTTCTTTATGGGATGGATACACGAAGTCAGTTGACTGTAGTTCTTATTACAGTAGGACCTCTTGGATTGGCCTTCGAATTTTTAATTTTATAAGTTTAAAAATCTAGATATGTGATAATTATCTATAATTTTTGTCACTATTTTTTAGCGTCGTATGCGAATTACAAGTTGATATTATCAATTATACTAAACTTTAGACACAAAAACGACAAAATCGAGGTCCGATCCGAGAGGTCCTACTGTATCGACTTTTAACAACTGCCGAGTAGCGACGCTTTTAAGGACTTTACGAGGAAATCGTGGAGTTTAAACTGCTGCTGTTTAAACGATCAGACAACGCAGTGTGATTAGTCAGACGCTGCCGAATTTCTTGGCAGGGAAAATTCCACATAGAATCCCGGCAGGATCTTTGCGGGTAAACTTGCCAGTGTTAAAATAGAAGTCTGCCCGTATAAGTCCCGCTACGGGAATTGTGAGGGATGTCTTGTCGGTGTCGGCAACGGTCGATCGTGGTTTGGACGGGAAATCATACTTCAATCTATACGCTATCTGTTTACATTATACTTATGTCACGGAAGTGATTAAAAGTGGGACATTTTTATGTTTAAATAAAAAAATTTAACATGAATCGTTAAACTTAGAGATAACTATGAATAATCATATGAAAAATCATCAAATCATTTATCTGAACATTTTTATGTTCATTTATAATCTGTGGCATAAGCAATTTGAAATCCCTGTTACAACTAGAATTGCGTAAAACCTATCAGTAAGTAATTTTTAATTATTTAATATGAAATATTAAATAAAATTATGAATATCACTTTGAGAGAAATGAAATGCTTAATTGGATGTCAAATTTAATGAGTTTGTTTCCGAGAAAAGTGAAGTTTAAAAATAGTTTTATTTCCTCAGAATTATTTTATGATCGATTGATGATTGACCTAGGGTTCAACATGCGTTCGACAACACGACCTCTTTCATGGCCTAACCACACTAACCGCACCCTGTTAAGCCCCACATGGGCCGCGTGTACTGCATGTGTCCCGGGGGTCGTATTTCGTGGTCGGAAGTTACGGAAACACGTTCTAGTAGTGACAGCCAACGAATGATGTAGTCGTAGAAACCTGCGAGCTTGCGCTCAACGATTTTTTTCATCAAGAAAGTGTCGTAAGCACTTTTTTCCGAAGGAATCTTCGAGCTTCGTCGTTCAAGTTCAGGAAGTAATGGTAATCTGTCTAACGAGATCCAAGAAAATGACAGGTCTGCAGTTTCAAATTTCAGTTTTTTTCCAAGAAGTTTTCTAGAATTTTAACTCATCTGAAATTGACGGCGCATATAATAAATAGTTTTCAATTATGACTATTCTTGATTATACAATGAAGTTGAACAAACTTTAAAAAAATAGAACTTAATGTGGTTGAAATTCTATATTTATGCAGTCAGAAATATCCTGTGGAAGTGGTTGTGAAGAAATCTGTGCCAGGTTTGCTTCCGTAACAGATATAATAACAAGTATGTGAATTCCCACATATTGTTTGACAAGAAATGCACTCAGGAGTAATTAATTTAAAGATTCGACACCTGCTCTTCGATTTGTGGACCCACGTGAAAGTATCGCGTGCAAGTATTTAGGAAGATAGGGGTTCGTTGGAGATGGTAACGGGCTGCTGTCAAAGTCAATTTCACGTATGGTGCAGGGTCTCTGCTCTATTTTTATGACGGCTAAAGAGATTGCAGGTTACGAACCGGTAATTGGCGGATAAAAAGGCGAGCGAAACGGGGCGAGCACGGGAGTCACGAAGAAGGAGGCAGCCGAAGAATACGTAATAATTGATGATTACCGCTGAACTCTAGCCCCGTGTGATTAAAATAAATTAATAACTAGCGTAAAATAAACCTAAATGTGCGCCAAGCTAAATCACTCTCGACGTGAAGCAGAAGAAATCAACTCCGTTAATTTTACACCTGATTAACTGCTCAAGATGGTATTTATAAAATCAATCAATTTTCTACAGATAATTTGAAGCTTTCTGTTCGAAAATCCGTGGAATATGTATTTGAAGATGTGTTCTTTGTTCTACCAGTATGTTTATTAGTAGAAATATAAAAAGCCTTAGCCTTTCGACGGAGGGCCTCTTCAGTTACATTTTTTTCATTGTCATGCCTTACAGCCCAGTGCGGTCAGCTACACAAAGCTGCAAAAGTGGTTGAGTGATGTTGATTATTATAGTTTAGGATGAATTCTTCCCTAATAAAACTTTGAAGAGCAAGGTAGAATTACAAATATGTACCTAGTGTACTCAGGATATGAATAAAGCTCAAGGTCCCAAACGCTTACTGAAATTTTTATTCAAGATAAAGGCCAGTTACATTTGAAGTCTTGGCACGTTTGACTTAGCTGATAGAATAAGGAATTACAATATTTCAAAAATATTAATTATTTTTATTTTATTTATTTTTTTCAATTTTATTTTCATTCCTAGTGAAACAACCTACGAAGTGACATTCAGCATAAAGACTATGTTCCGGCGTACGTGTACGGGAAAATAACCTTCATGACAAATATCACTTACTAGCTTTTTTCTTTTGACAGCATTTAATTGAAATACACCAAAGCTGCGCTATATGAACGGTTGCGACTCCGCCTATGAAGGGACGCATTCACTACTACTCTGTCAAGTCGATTGCGCAATATCATGGAAACGGTTCAGGCGGCCCTGCCTGTTTACGTTTCGCTGCACGCGCTATATGAACAAGGCTATTTTCAGGAAACCCCCGAGATCGTTTCTCTATCGAAGCTCTGGTGTACTGTGGTGCAAATTATCACAGAAGGTGGTATCCGCAGAGCCATAAAGCATACCACCAGTGACCTTATTTACTGCAAACGGCGTGCGATGAATCCCATTACAGTCACTTGGTCAACGAACCCTCCGTCTCTCCACCCCTCCTCGTCAACGTCACCGTGCGATCAAACCTCGACACGACTTCTAAATAGAAGAGAAGGGTCGTGGGGTTTGAGTCTAGGTCAAGGGCAACGACCTGATGCTCAGGGTGTTCTCCCTCGGTCTGCAACCCGCTTCTATACCAGGCATCCCCCTCTCCTTCTGGGATCCTTGCTATGGAGTTCTGCGCCTCGTTTCCGACTCCACGACAGTCTTCTGCCAGCTCCATCACAGAACACTCTTAAGCTGGACGTTTGAATGATAACTTTGCAATGAGCTCTATAGCATAAGCTTTAAAGTTTTTGAAACCATTTGTAATTAACCCTGTACCTTAATCTTTAGAGAAATGTTGCACAATAAATCCGCACATCAACCTTTTTGAAGCACTTTCTACAGATTAAAAGGATCCGTTAGGATCCCTTATGTCCTAACGTCCTCATCGTGAATAAGAAGTTTCTTCAAGAATTTTAAAGCACATGTTTGCACATTGTTCAACCAGTGGATCTTATTCTGCAGAGCATTTTTGTAGATAAATTTTTTATCTCAACCATTGTGAAGAAACCTTATGCAGGAGATTCTCAGAAGTTGTTTGTTGTTGTACACCAACCTTCTACAGTCCTCAACAACTTCATAACAGAGACGTAAAGAGAATACATTCGAGTTGATCCTAATTGACAACTTTGAACTGTTCATGATCCTTCACAGTAATTTTAGAATCTATGCTTGTTTAGTAAACTTCCTTAGAAGAAGATTCGTTATTGTACATAAATAACAACGGAAGAACATTGTTTAAATATTTTGGACAAAAACTCGAACAATGACCATTGAAGAAAAACTTGTATCCTATCATTTACAGCAAACTCTAAAAGCTGTTTTCTATTATATTCTTATTCAATAACCTTATACAACTTAACTAATAAAAAATATCAACTTGTACACACATTATCGTTTATATTAGTATAGATCAACATTTTTCAAAATCAATTTTTAACAAACTTCAACTATTATAGTTTCACTTAAATTAACTTGAATTATCTTCGAGGTTACCTTGAATTTCTATTTTTTCAGTTGACATTAATGTCTACATTACAGTTGTAATATATCTACTCTTTGTGTGCAACGAATTCTATTGCTGCATCACAGCCTATGTAATGGAAAAGGAGCTCGGAATTGAAAATCGTATCGAGCTTGCAAATCTCTTTGCCATGGTACTTCTAAGTGCAGTGCGAACTACCCTTGCCTACTAAAGGCTGCTGTTAGCCATATACATACATTTGCCCTTATTTTTATTTACATTCGTGTTCACATTTACATTTAGATTTACATTTACTCTTACATTTGCATTTACTCTTATATTTATACGTTTGTATTCCGTATTTTGAATAAAGTGACTCGAGTGAGAATAACGCTACGATCGTCGCACATTAAACGATTTTCGCGACAGGCTCCTCTAATATGAAACCGGAATCGAGAGCATAAGGTATAACGTAATATATATAGCTCTACCTGGACAATGTGATCGATAATTCTTTACCCTCGATGCTGTTTCACAAATGAATATTTATACGGAAATAATACACGCACGGTATTGGTTTAGTGCCAATACGAAACCTCTTGTGGTTGCAAACTCTGTCGATAGACCTTTCCCTGACGCGGTGCTTTAGCATACCAATTAATATTTATAAGAAAATACGGCACAGTAGTGTATATAAGTGCTAAAATTATTGTGTCTACTTTCCCTGAGATTGCATTTTTTTACAAATTTGTAAATATTAAAAATAAATTTTATAATTAATCAACTTTCAAATGATCAAATTTAAAGAATTTTGGTTAGTGAGTGCGACAACAAATTAAAATTGTATTCAAAGTGGTTATACATCTGTGCGATCCTTAGTAAATCTTGTTAATTTGATTTTTGAAGACAATTTTTAAAAGAGGTTTATGCATATAATTGTTGTGCCAAATTTTGTAAAACCGAAGACCTGTTGGTGATAAGAGATTGCTTCATAAGGCATGGGGTGTTGCTAAAAATTTTTGCTGTGCAGGGATATATTTTAATAAATGTTTATAACTTTGACGTTTTAAAACCATACTTTAAATTTTTTATCCGACCCCAAATAAAAAAATCCCTTCCGCATTTGAAGCAGTTTTTAGTACACCGGGCTTGGAGATTCTTACCATTAAAAACAGTTTCTTCCCAAGACATAATAAACTGTGTATTCTAATTACGAGCAATGTACCTGAAAGCTATAAAGTTTTTACTACCGCAGGCTCATAACACGGATCACGTAAGAGAAAAGTGTCAGAATGCGTTCTTTTCGAGGCCGCGAGGGTGGAAACCGGCCGCGGCCTCTCGACCAATCGGTTGAATAGGATTAGCATCCCAGACCTCAGTAATTACCCTTTCAATCGGAGTCACTGGACAGGAAATTAACATACTTTGACCAACTTCGTTTCTACCCTGACTTTCACTCGATTCGAGTTTCCCGGCGCCGGTCAGCACACGGAGAAATATGAAAGCTCAGTTTGGCCATCTAGATGTGCAGACCGACTATATTGCAGGGTCAAAGATAGTACAGCCCTTGAAGATGGCTAAAGCGACTAGGTCTAGAAGGTTGAAACAAGAGGTTCAAATCGATCATCTCAGATTGTCGACATGGTAATCTCGTACGGTCGACTTAAGCGTCATATAGAGTTGAACCGGTCATCACACAGGGCGGAAATGGTCATTATAAAGGGTCGAATCGCTCATCACTGGGGATCGATTTGTTCATATCAGATAGTCGTCTTGATCTCCTCAAAAAGTCGACCTGGCCATCTTAGAGGGTTGATTTGATTACCCTACATTTTCTATATTTGTTGTCCTTTTCCTACTTATTCCAGTCTCTTTCTTATAAGAGACTGGAAATTATAAAATAACGTAGAACCCATAAAACCTGAACATTTATATGAAATACATTAATTTTGAAAGCACTTTCTATTCTTTGTGGAGAGCCAGGTGTATGAGACATAATTTGATATGCGAAAACAGTGCACACTGACAATATACTTTTTGGAGCACGAAAGTCTAAGGACACAGCACGGTATCACACTGAATTGTAAGATTTAAAACATTGAAGTGGATTCAGAAATCAATATCTCACATCTCGTTACTTTCTGCATCATCAATGAATACTGATTTTTTTTGCACGTTTTCAGTTTGGAACGACATGGTGACAGCAAATTGATAGCTGAACGTCCAGTTACGCCTTTATCCTAAATCCCTTGAAAGCATCACATTTGTCGTTGAAAATTCAAAAGAATAAGCTTAATTCACTTTCCATCATGCTCTCTCTTATGCACCATACTCTCCACGAATGTTCGAAATATCGAAAAGTAGTTTAAACTTATTAAAAACATGTTTAAGCTTAATAAACAGCAAATGTGACACTGAACGGCTCAATGACATTCACTCACTCCGAAAATGCTCTAGAGTCTAGATCACGGTGCTCCCAACTCTCGCATCCTGTCACACTGCATGCATCGCTTCGACAACCGGATAGGTTAAGGTTGGCGCGCTTATTTAAAATTATTAAATGTGAAAAGCAATTGTGTACAGAAAATAATAAGAGTAATGTGAAATTCAAATTATTTATTAGATTTTCTCCTTAAAAATAAATGATCGAATTCAATTTTAACGAAAGGAATATCTTTTTCATCCTAAATATTAATTTACAGTTATTCCTAATAGTCTCATGCACTTTACATTTATTATTTGTTGTGAACATTTGACTTGCACATTCCATCATTTTAAATAAACACGCCAACGGTAACTAATCAGGTTGTCCCTCTGCGATGGGTCATATACTCTTCCTTGGATGGACGAAATGAGTGGAAACAAGATGATCGTATTGACAATCTCGGAAAGATACCTTGATTTTCCCTGATAGTGAGTCTGACCTTCTTACAACACTCAGACTGGCCATAAAATGAGAGTCTCTCTGACTATGTCGAAAAAATTATGAAAGGATCTTTAGACCATCTAGAACAACGGACTGGCTCTCTAAATTTTGACCCTCTAACTTTGACCATCCATTTTTCTCCGTGCATGTTTATTAATATGCATGAACCAGAAAAGCTGGATTTGTCAGTAAAAAAGCTTGCATTACTTACATTTTCTTCCTAGCGAACTATACGTAAGAAAAGCTTGATTATATTACTAGCAAGAGTGCAATAATTATCTTCGTCTTTGTGCTGAGAGAAATCGACGCGAATTCAGTGTTGGACGAGCTGTAATCTCGTCCTCGTTCTTTTCCCGGGTAAAAATATTTGGTCTTGATTTTGTCTTGGGTCAAGACTAATCCAAGAAAATTTCAAGTTATTCTGCATTAAATTTCACAGAATGTTTATATTATTTATTATTAATATATTTCTTTATCTGCAATAATTATGTTCCTTGGATAGCGAATCTAAAAATGTTTTCCATTTTTTCCTATCTCCAATAGTTCACTAGATACTTGTAGAAACGGAAAGTTTTAATCTTTTTATGGAAAATTTATATGCCTATAGTCAGGACCGACAGGCTCCAAATTTTTTATTTAAAAATCAGTTATTATAAAATTACTATTTTTATCGGTTGTAAAATTGTAATCCTTAGTAGATGTCAACTGTTTGGTCCAACCTATTTGAAAATGGAAGACCCTTCCGGTAGTAATAAAACTAATACATAAATTATACCTCCGTGTCTCATAACAAGTCTACCTGGTCTTGTCTTGGCACTGCTACAGCCATAACTGTGAGCCCAGTCTGTATATTTCCAATTTCTAGCTGGTGAGACGGAACAGGATATCATGGCCTTTAAGAAATATTTGAGACATTCAAGACAAAATCAAGACCAAATATTTTCACCCGGGTTGCTACGTTTCCGTTTCTATTAAATGGAGTAATGATGCTTGAAGGGTTGTGGAAGGGCGACCCCTGCTAGATTACTACCAGAGAGTCTAGTAGGGCCCTCGTGGCCAAAGCGTTACGTTAGCGATAGGGCACTAGTTTTCTCTAGTTTTTCCTCACTAGTTTTCTAAATTTTGTGCATGGGAAGGACGTTTAGGGCCTCTTACTTTAGCATCCGGAATACTAGATTGCACAAGGAAGCTGATTGAACACATGTATGTATAATATATAAATAATTGTAAGTTTATAAAATGAAAAGTGACTATATCGACTCGTCAACAGCCGCCGCTCTGTGTTCTTGGGAATTCTTTTTAGCTGATCATTCTTTACTGTTGCGAGTATAGGAACGATTCCTATTCTGGACTGGATTCCGTTCAGTGCGCTAGAGGAGTCAGACCGTCGACAAGCTGTAATCTGTTTAGTTGCCTAAGATAGTTAATACCGCGATTGCACTTGAATCAATAACCTTATTTCAATCTCGATTTTTTTTCAACGCCAGTTCAGTAATGAATACCTCGACTACCAGCACTAAAGACCTAATTTTTCACTTCCATTTTTCTCCGTGTGCAGACTTCTGAATGGAGCTCGGAGAGATTTTTAGGGTCATGCTCGTCGAGGCTGCTTTCTACATATGAAAGGATTTCAGGGTCAAGTTTACGTTCAGTGAAACTGAATTCATTTTTGATCACCTTTCAACCATAGTTCCCTATTTTGGGAACGCAGAGGTATTTTCATGTAAATTTTTCCTCAAAAATGCGTATTTCGCTCATTCTTCAACTTCAATTTCAGCTGAAGTCGATGCAGTGATTTTGGACTCGTGAAGATGACTATATGTGTGATAATCACACGATAAATTCAGTTAAAAGTTCGCAATTTGGACCGATTATCTATCGACATTTATTTAATATTTAATTACCGGCAGGCAGCGTGAAGCCAGTCGCTGTATTTCGAGAGTGAGAGAGAAAGGACCCTTCAGAACCTTTGTTAGAAGATGTCACTTCTTGTGATGTTAATTGATAATTAATTATACAACATTAAATGATCTTTGAATATCACGGGCCCCTATTTGATTTAAAAAAGAGACAGACGTCATTTCAAGAGAATTTTTGTAAGTGTTTCCACAAAGTGGAGGAGATTCAGGTAATTATAGTTACAGCTGTTCCAGAAAAAAGTTGGAAAACCATAATTTAATAAGTCATATTAAATTATTGTTTCTCTCTTTTCAAATTGAATTCCCTCTAACAAGAAAATGAATTCAAACTTTTCGCATAACGTTCGTAATAATCATAAAACCTGAACGTTTTATATTTCATATTTTACATAGAAATTACCCACTTTTATAGTTTCATAAACTTTTTCTTTCAAAGTACTTCGCGAAAAGAATTATCCAACAAAACGGATCAAACACGACGAATAAAAAAGGAACGAATAGGAGAAAAAATGAAAAAATAAATGATATCGGGTGTGTATAAAAAAGGGTCAAGAAAAGTTGATTTTTCATCCCACAGGAAGTTTAAGAAATTTTTGACACGGTGGGTGCCTTTTATTGCGAACGATGTACGGAAACGTCTCGTTCGTTCACCGCATTTGCTCATCCGCACTTCCGCCTTCGACGTGTGCAATAAACGCGAATGCAATTCTGGGTTTCCTTTGTGTGCCGACGACAGCACAGCGACCTTCGACGAATGAAAGAAGACGAATCGGCTGACACGAAGACGAATAAAGGATGAATAAGGACCACGAAGGATGAAAATCGAAAAATCGAAGCAGCCACGGACCGATTCAAGGTGTAAAACTCTTCAATGCACCAAGAACCGTGTTACGATGCCCTCGCTGATAACCTCGCATTAATAACTCCGTGAAACACGATTTTCGAATTTTTCCTTTTACGATGCCGACCCCCACGTATCGGTGCGACCATCCATCCTCCAGGATCTACCACGAACAGCGTGTTCAAGATACCTGGATACAGCCTCTATACTGAATATCGCGTAACGATGGGACAGTCTGCTATCTCGTAACATTCAGGTTTATTACTCGTAACCAAGAGATTTTCAATGACACAGATTCTGGACATAAAGTGAAATTCGGTTGCAAGCTTTGGATTTGCGGTTTAAATTGACATTTTACTACACATTCTGAAATTCGAATCTTTTCTTCATTTGGAATATTGTATAGTGGGGCTTATCGAAAAGAAATGAATTCCTTCAGTCCTAGTTCTGATATAGACATGCAACTTTTTTTGGGAGTCTCAAACACTATTCTAAAGTTTCATTAAACAAATTTTTTTTTCTGTCTTCGCATCGCAGATATATTTTTAATATATATCATCAATAATATATGAAGAATGTTGACATTAAAATAATTTGTATTGATTTTCAATTACAAAAAGCTTTTTGAAGCTGAAATATTGCTGTATGTTTCACGATAAATAAAATTTTCGATATCTGCATTGAGTGAAAATGTTATATTGTACCCTAATTTGTATATAGTGAGAAACCTAGCAAAAAACATTTTTAAATAAATTTATTATTAAATTTCACGAAGGCTTGACTAGTCAATCTCCTTCTTCAACTCCTTCCATTTTTCGGGACGACTACACACAGCCTAATTTTTAAGGACACTTTGATAAAAAAAAAAAAAACTTTTCAAGTAAATTTCTCACGATACAGACACAAACTAAAGTATACTGGAATACATTTTTACATTATCGAGACACTCGACATTAATTTTATTGTGAAATAGAAAACAAGATGTAACTTTTATAAATTTTTTGTAATTAAAATTCAAAAAAAAAAATTTTAATATCAACCTTCATATATTCCCGATAGCATATATCATTTAGAATGGCATTATTGCTATGCAGATGTGAATTCACTTGCTCCGAACTATTTCTTCTGATAACTTAGAGCTCATAAAAATATACTGTTTCATATTGGAATTTGTGTACATTTTTTTAAATTAACAATGACAATTTTCGTAGAAAGACAAGAAATAATTCTTACAAAAAATAATACATTTTTTCAAGTTATAGGGGAGAAAATAACAATACAATTCCTTGCTGAAATTTCGTGTTTGTTATTCAGAAAATATTATTATTTTACCATTGCTTCGAGTGAATATGCTTCTATTCGCTCAACTAGTTTTTTTCTCCATTTCTTCAACCACTCCAGCTTTGTTTTTTAAATTCTTCAGAAATAAGTCAGTCAGTTTAGAAAAAATGTTCGAATAAACTACCTAAAATTTGTTTTTGATATATTATTCAACAAGGGAACATTCATCAAGAAAGCGATTTTTTTAAATTTTGCATTAGTCGATTCGCTTCTTGAAACGCTTGACTGTAAAAAAATCATTGAATTAAAGAAAGCGTTTTTACAAAAAAAAATATTCCATGATTAATCTGAATCTGAAGGGATAACTTAAAAGTCTGATTTAATTTTTTTATTTTTCATATTGCTTAGAACGTTTTAATTACGAAACTAAATAGCAAGTTTATGAAAATATTTCTCAGGAATTGATTAGTTTTTTGAAGGCACTCTTGAAACTCAGCATTAAAACTAGATAAAGCTTTATTAGGTAACTAAATTTATGGTCATTTTTATCAATGGAAAAAATTCTGGCACACGTAGGAAAATAATTATGAGTAAACACGATACAGTAGTATTTTGAAAAAAAATAGATGTGGAAAGAGAACACCTTTCCATTACTTAATCGTACGAAAAAATGTATAAAGAGTGAGCAGAATTTAATCTGGTTGAATGTTAAAAATTCTAAATACTATAATTTCTCATAAATCATCGTGTAGTCGACAGAGGAATTTTCTACCTTATTATTTCTGTTTCATAAAGATTAAAGAAGCTTTCTGCAGATGGCTGTTCTGCTCTTTTATCTGTTTTGTTTTTCTATAAGTCTATTTTAAAAGCTTATTTTTTCTTGCAGGTAGTTTTAATAGTTTTAAAACAAAACTAAACAACGATACTTTCCTAATGAGCGTTTAGTAATTAATGTAAGACGTTTTCGTGCTTTTCCTGATAACTGCGAGAAATTAAAGAATTGTAAAATAATGGATACTTATACCAAAGTATGTCAGACACAAGGTTTATAATCCATGCAAGCAAGGATCGCGGGAATAAAGTTCTCCCACTTGTATCTCACTGACGCCATAAATGAGCAAAGGGATCGGCCCCACTGACCCCAAGAAGGTTCATCTTCTCTCAAAGTACTCGACAAGGCTAGCCGCGGGCTGCAGGGTCACGTCTTCAAAAATTGCAGTACCCTTGTCGCGACTCCTTCGAATCGTTCTCTGTAATTTGGCCGTTTGCCGTATCCTTCTACCTCTCATACTGCCCCTTCTTCTCCCCCTTCCTTCGACCACGACCTTCGCGAATTACAACTCTCGACAGATTAGCATTGCATAAATTCAACTCGGATCCATTGCAACAGATACGAGACTACGAGCAAATAAGAGTCATCGATGCTAAGTGTAAGCTATAAACCTCAGCCAATCGTTGATAAGCCGCCTGATAAAATTAAAAGCCACTACCTACAAGTGTTTATCCTGATGCGAGAACAAAATGTCAGGCGATAACAGATAATAAACTTTGAAAGGCTACTCAATCGTTCAGTTCTGTATACACGCGTGTCTACTAATTGCCAGCTATAATTTATTTTGCTCGTACACTTTTACGTGTTGCTGGTATCCAGCTTACAATACTTTTCAAATAACATGACTCACTAATTATACATATGTACGTTGGCACGCGGTACTGAGAGGTGCAGAGTAACTTGGATCATTTGACTTGACCGAAAGTCACAAGGGCGACTTGTTGTTTAAAGGGGCGGTTATAAAATCAACATTTCACTCCTGGTAATAAGATTTTTTGAGCGAAATTTTTTTAGGCGCCACATGATTTATATTTTTCATAAGGCCACTTTTTGAAAAGCGGTTTTCTTTAAATTTACATTCGGTACTCGAAATTTTCATCTTTATAATTATTGAGCTAGTATCAGTTATTAGGTCTTGATCATTAAATCTAATTATGTCGAAGGTTTCCATAAGATTTTATACAACTCCTCATTTTCTTTCCTCACTCATGCATCTCCAGTCTTTTAGAATTTTCAAGATTGAAAAGTTTGGATATTGAGGGCAAAGAAATTCCTTAAACGCAAAGTTGTGCGACGCGATATAATGTCGAGGCAGAGTAAGAAGAGCCAGGAGAATAACAAGATCATTTGTCACTGGACATTTGCATACGACGTTCGTTGTTTCATGCTGGCGTGTAAGGATGAATTGAATGAACCTTTGTTGAATATTGGATGTAAAGTAACGAGCCTGCCTATACGCTAACGAAGTCATACTGTTTTTCTGGACGTTTGTTCTCTCCCGTTTTAACTCTTCCGTTTCTTATTAATATAACTTCAGGAAAACTTTCAGCGTTCTTGACTATCCATCAACCAAGGAAAGTAAACACTCCTGATATTTCATATCTTCAAGTTTTGTCCTTGCAGCGCTATCTGCGAAGATAGAAGGATTATTCTATAACAATAATATATTAAGTGTTATTAATAATGATTATTGATCATGTTCTGTTTATAAATTTTTTGTTTGGAAAATTTGTTCTATAGTAGATGATGACTGTATTGTTTTCTATTGGCGCTTTTGTAATTCCGTATTATAAGGTTGCTCTGCATTGCTCTTATAAAAGTTTTTTAAATAACAGTTAGTTATAAGGTTGCCGAAAAGATTTGATAAGGGTGTTGATGTAGAAAGTTGCTGTGGGTTTGGGAACAATGCTGTTGATAAATTTTGCTCCAATTGTTTTAAGCCTGTTGCGTTTTGCTGCACCAGTTTTTTATTCACGATTTTGCAAAAAAAGGATATTATAACATTTATTGATGTACCTACATGCTGGCCATTGTATTTATGTGATTTTCCTGTAAAAGTTCGTTCTTTGATATTGTTAAAGAAGATTGATATACGGCCAATATTTTGCAAGGTTAAGGTTGGCGGCTGATGGAAATCCATTAGCTTGATGCATAAAGTTGTTACCAAAGAAGAAGGATTGTTCTACAAAACAATAAAATATGAGGTGTTATTAATAATGATTATTGATCATGTGATGTGTATAAATTTTTGAGAAAATGTGTTCCAAAGTACTGTTCTCGGCTTCATTCTTTATAAATCTATTTTATAAAGCTGTCCTGCAGTGGTTATGTAAAAGCTTCTCGAAGAATAGTATAAAAGGTTTCCGAAAAAGACTTAATAAGAGTGTTATTACAGAAATCTGCTGTGGTTTTCTATAAATTTTTGTTGTTTAAGGTTGCTAAAGAAGATTGCTATCCAGAAAAATTGTACAAGGTTAAGGTTGACGAGGAGTGGTCATTATATTAGCTTGCTGTATACAGTTATTGCAAAAGTAGAAGGATTGTTTTATAAAAATAGCATATAAGGTGTTGTAAACAATGATTACTCATCATGTCCTCTATAAACATTTTTTTGAAGAAAGCCCTTTTTCAATGTTGTACACGGATTTAAGAAATCTGTATTATCATCGGGAATGATATTGACTGTTCAGATGAAGATACTAATCACATTACGTGAAAATATAAATCTATCCTTTCGATTTAAGATACCCCTCAAATTCAGAATCTTACGTTTTTCTAAAATTAAAAAAATGAATTTTATCTGTGAAAAATGGATGTACCTACACGAATGTTCTGCAGTCGATGTTGTCAAAAGCTTCTTTTTGTAAAAAAATGTCTTGTACAAAGTAAGTTCTTCATTTTGTTATTGTTGAACATTTAGAGTTGCTTGTCGGTTTTATATTTGTTCGGTATCTTGTGTGATATAATCGATGATTCTGTAAGTATGTTGCTGATGTGCAAAGCTATTTACTGTTCTGCTCAATAAGCTATACAACAGAATCATTAAAAAAAGAAAATCTGAAGAAAACCTGCCGACCATTGATGTTCTACTGTGTTGCATTTTTCGACATTGAAGGTGATTGTGATGCTATCAAAACATCATATTCATGCACTAGAGTATACATTCTATGTAACAGCGCAGCGTAACGCACCACCTGCGGGCCGTGCAAGTGCATAATTGACCGGTGTTCATGGCGATACCTGAGCGTTGCTGCACACCTCTGGATACGCGTCTCCATTCATAATGGAACCCCTTTCTGTCCCGCATTGGCAACAAAAGCAGGTAACTGGTTGCTCTAGTAGCCATGGTAGAAAGATCGATTCTTATCTCTTTTGACGTAAGTAAGCCGATAATAGTACCTTACCAATAGATTCAGAACGCACGATATCTCAATAAGGGATCGAATCTCTAGGGATAAAATGGCTTTTCAATTCCGCCAAACTATTGTGATGGTCATTACGAGCCATAAAATGATCGCCTTTGCATTCAACCCATCGTTTCAATTCAGTATAATGGTCACGCAAACTACTCGCTTTAGAATTTCTATCATTGTTTTATTTTAGTCCACACTCATCCTTGTCCGCTTTTTACCGGGATTTCTTTCTGAAATAAAAATCACGTGCGAACTTTCTCTACCGAGTGAGATTTAAGCTGTGTCGGCAAAATGTTTTTAATTATAATAAGCGGACGAAACTCACGGTGCGAAATTAAAGTTGAGCGAGTTTTAGCTGAGAGAATTTTTCTACAGTAAAAGCATACGCGGACTAAGGAAATTATTAACGACTGATTAACTATAAAAAAGCCATTCAGAATCAGTGTTGTCGCAGGTCAGAGAAAATCTGAAAATTATGAGGAAAAGTCAGGAATTTTCATAAGAAACACACTAAATAAATTTTTTTTTATTTCTTTCGCTAAATATTTCATATTAAGAATGTTACGAGATTGAAATTGCGGTCTTTAAATATTATTGACCAGAGAAAATTCAAAATTAAAGTTCGTCAGGACAGAATCGGGGAAGATAAGAAATTTTGAAAATATATCAAGTTTTGCAGCCACCCTGATGCCAAAAATTATATTAGATTTTATCATTTCAGCCATTGCATTGTGATGAACAAGGTGTCGAAAAGTGGAAATGACACTATGATATAGTACGGTTCGAACCCTAATAGATAACGAGGGAAACGATTGGTCGTTGGGAGCCACATATATTTATTGGAAGTGGAGGTTAGTGCGAAGGGGTGTGAAAGAGCCGGGCAGTGGTGGTTGTCGAGGGTGGATGGTTGCAGAGGCATGGAATGTTTGCGAGTGACATTTCCACAGGAGGGAGAATATACGTTCCAACCCCTTTGTCCCCCCATTCATCCGGCGGATATATGTCGCATTAATTATATCTCTAACCTGCCTCCATTTCTCCCTCTCTGTCCTCATCCCTTTCTCTCAATTCTGCTCGGGCCGGACCATCTCTCGTGTCAGTAACCACAGAAGTCCATTGTACTTCGTAGGCAGCTCAGTACAAGCAATTTCAACCGCCATGGGATATGTTAAGCTTATTAGCTTGTGTACTCTATCACTTCTGTGTAACCTGATTTTACTAACAATGAACTGCTTCATTTTTCTCATCTAAGTGTTTGTATTACTTAGTTAAAATAACAACAATTATGTACATATATCAATATGTTCACCATAGTCATTGTTAACTAGGTTAAAATGAAAACTGTGCAGTATGATACGATGGCTTAGCAACCTTAATCAGTCAACTTATTGATAACATTTTTGAACAACTTTAATTATATTCACCACGTATAGCCCATTTCAAAATTGAGCGATGTTTGAAATGTTCGATAAAAACTACACGGAAAAAAATACTTTGTCAATGTAAAAAAAAAAATTGATACTTCAACAAAATAAATTTGTAAAGATTGGACTATTAAAAAAAATGGGTTAAATTAACAAAGTTGGCATTGTTAGGAAAATCTTTGTAACAGTGACAAAGTTATTTGTTTATATAATATAATATATAATTATTGAGAAATATTTTTAATTTTAATAAATAATGTTTAATGTAACAAATAATCCTGTTTGTCAGAGTAGCAAATAACCTTGTTAGTTATAAATTGGTTTCATGGTAACAATGTGAGTTTGTTATTTCAGTAAACAGGTTTTTCTATGGAATTAACAAAGTTGGCGTTGTTATTTTAACTATGTTTTATTTGTCAATATAATCATGTCATTTGATAAAACAACATTATTTTCAGTAACAAATTATTAGATTGTTAAAATGACAAAGCCTTTTTTTCCGTGTAGAAAAATATACCATTCATTAACTGTATCTAATTTTGCAATAGATATACTGAAGCTTACTTAAGAAAAATAAATTGAGCAAGAAGTTTCTATGGTGGATGTTTTATAACACTGTAACAAGTAACAAGTATGATGTAGACGGTTGACGTGTAAGATGTTAACCAAGCTGTTGATAAAGGTGTTGACCATAGTTCATATTCAAGATTACTTGGAAAAAAATTTCGCCAAGTAAAAAGTTATAGGTACAGCCAACATAGTTTGCGAAAGCAGAGTTTTCAAGTAATTCTGAAAGATTATTTCTTTTTCCCTTCTTAATACATTCTCAAAGTTTTAATTCTCTCGATTTTATAAATTGAAAAATTTAAATATCTTTTAGAATTACTTGGCAAACTTAGATTTGGCGACATATATTGATGTTACTGATGTCATTGTACTTGACCAAATTTTTTGCATCGTAGATGTTTTTGGAGAGACTGAACTTTTTTAATAAAAGTTTTTATTAAATGAAGTACTCGGTTTCAAGTAGTAGAAATATTTAATACCTAACACAATGGAATGCATATAATTCGTATAGATAGTTATATTATTTAATTAAAAATATAATTATCAACTGTCTGCCGTTAATGGATTTTCCGTAAGACTAACCCCTTTTTTAGCTCATTCAGGGCTAACGTTACGAAAAATTCCATCATACTGCACTGGTAGAAACGCTTGGGATTCTACAATACTTCTACAATACACGCGTGATGTAAAATTGCAAACAGGGTATTCTAAGTGGAATTGCAATATTTGTACTGTAAAATTACACAAATTATAATACGGCGTCTCTATGCGGTATTGTAAAATTGCAGTAAATTTGAGGTAAAATTGCAAAGAATGAAAGGCAACAATACAACATTAGCTTTTGAAAACGTAATGCAATGTATCGGAAGTTCATTTCCAATACATGTATTGGAAGTGTCAGGCAGACATTTTTTACAGTGTAGTGAGTGTAGTGAGTGATATGTACTGCTTCATTCTCTCGTAAACAGTTTTTCTACGATGTCATATGCAAAACAATATGATGTTTGTTCCCTACGGAGATGTTATAAATATTAGAAGCCCTCAGTAGGGTCTTTGCAAGATTTAAAACAATTGCATTTTTGAATGATAAATAACATACTATTTACATTTTAATCGCCTAAATGGCTAAATTCCGAATCTCAAATAAAAAAAGTCGAAACGATTGATAGATTTCTTTGCACGGTGCTTCTGCCAACCAGTGTCTGTATTTGTATATATTTAAAAATTTACAGTTTCTAGAATCAAATAAAAAAAATGAATTTACAAAAATTCGTTGCTTTGTATTAAAATGATTATCTATTTTTATATTTTAAGTTAAAATTCAAGAACAAATGAAAATTTTATTTTGCGGCGACCCTATAAGATTAAAATTTGACGAAGATCCGTTAGTAACATTGATACAGACTCATCTTGAAAGACTCATTAATGAAAAATAAATTTTTCTTCATAAAAAGTACAAAACCTTGAAAAATAATCAACAAATTAAAAATTTCTTTATCACTGATGAACAAGTCTATCCAACAGACTCATATTGCATTTATTATACTAAGGACTCGTCGAAAAGGTTAGCAATGATAACTAAGATGAAATAATGGTCAATCTATCAGCCTGTGCTATACAATTTTTACCGATTTTTATTAGCTTGTTAATATATGATAGATACTAGATAGGTGCTAGATAGGTCTTAAATCATTGACCGATTGTAAGTCAACAGTTCTCAATTATAAAAACCAACACTTGATTGAGAATTAGGATGAAAATCAGCATTGCGACAGACGAAGTTAGGTGATAAGTCTGAGGTAGGTAGTTTGTACACGAGTTGTTTCCAGTTATGATAGTTACAATCAAAATTAATGAGGGATATGTATTTTTCTCATTCCGTGAAAATGAACGCAATCTGATGAGGGTGGAGCGATCTATATGTCGAGATAACGATACCAACCGGATACGTATTCATGCGAATGCACTATACGGTTAGCTAGGTACCGAGGTGCTCTTCATTGTCACGAGGATTACGATAATTGCTGTGACCTAAAAAGCGACGCCTAACAGGCATGGTGCGATCGGCAGGTCGTCAGGCCAAAGTGAAAAGAAGGCGAGAATGGAGGAACAAAAGAGTAGCAAACGGTGAAAGAGTAAAAGAGAAATTGTCAGAGAAACATTGCTGCAAAAGAGGCAAGGTAGCTGGACAAAAATCCAATCGCATCGGGTATTTTCTTCGAGATTAATTGCGAGGGCGCTCCGAGTGACGCATTTCCAACGGTCTACTTCTCATAATGGAAATTTAAATTAATCCTCGTCGACTCCGAGAAGCAAAACTCACGCGTTTCGTTCTGAATACTAATTTGAGTTACGTCCACAAAAACGTGATTCGGGCTGATTTATGAGTTTTTAAAAATTCGTAATCAAGCCCAAGCGTGCCAAACGAGTACACGCTTCCAATCTGAATAGCGTGTCCATCTTTGCTGAAATTTATGTAAATGTGATGCATCTGTGGCCTAATTAAGAGTACATAAATATTTCAGTATTTTGTACACATTTTTAAATTTACTGGTGATTTTTTGTCATGTATAAAATAAAATAAAATTTATATTCAAGCTAAAAAGACGGAAGTTGCCTCCGTGGTTCATACCATATATTATGTAAGAAAGGTATGGTTCACAAGTTTTTCACGTCTGACATTTGATGTTCGGTTGACGCGCCGTTGAGTGCTGAAAGGAAAACTTTGGCATTAAATGGATGGGATTAAACTTTATCTTTGTAATATCTTCGTAATGAATCATAATAATTATCATCGTATTACTTCATTAGGTAGTTTTTTGAAAAATACGAACTATTTTCAAAAATACACTCATGATGAAAAAATTATTATTTACAATGATATTAAAGAGATAAGTCCCATTTAGTCTCACGTATTTGGTCCATTGTTTTTCCCTGAACATTCGACGAAGTATTATAGTATTATAGGATCCTAATCGCACTATCCGCCCTCTGTCGCGTGAATTGATATTTTCAGAACTAAGAAGAGGCTGACAAAATGCGCAAATCATACCTGCTTTACATAAAGTAATAAAATAATCCTGGTAAATTGAGTAAAATTATTTAAAGCAAATAATATTATAACGATGCCTGTCAATAAACTAAAAGCTAAATAATATGATGTCAATAAAGTAAAAGACCAGTAGACAAAAAAACAATCAACATCAAATTCTTTAATATAATTTATCTGGTCAAAACAATAACATCAAAAATATAAAACATTCGAATGTTGGAAAATAAATCTCACAAGTTAAGGAATGACGTCGCAATTCAACTTGTAGGGATTGTGATGAAATTTCTCTCGTCTCTCCGTAGCTTAGTGGGTAAGGGCACCAGACCGGCAATCTTGGAAGACCTGGGTTCGGATCGCAGCGGAGCCTGAGAGCAATTTTTTCACAATTTAGACATAAAAATCAATATTCAAAATATTGATTTCAGACCAGTAGACAAAAAACAATCAACATCAAATTATTTAAAATAAAAGCACGTTCATCAAATATTGAAAATCACTTCACTGAATTCGATGATATTTCACTGAAGCATTTCCAATGTGGAATTGATTTTGAAGGGCTACAATTAATATTGCTGCAATTGAAATTAATGAGCAACACAACAGTTTTGTATTCTCGTTACATGAAATCGAAAAATTAATTAAATTGTTAATATTTACTCGAAATTTTTGTTTAATAATTTGATAAACACAAAATTTAATATACCGTTGTTATTAATAATTATTTTTCTTTTTGTTGCAGGTTAGTTTTTGCGAATAATCAAAGTGTGTGTGAGTAAAAGTCTTTATTTCTCTTATTCTTATCTTATTTTTAATTCCTATTTTAATGTTAAAATGTTCTATAAATTTGCCATATATCAGCAATAAAACCAAGCAGGAACAGAATTGACCACCAGTAGTTTCAAATTTTTCTGCACAAACAAACGTTTACAATCCTGCTAAGATCTTTGACGTTTGTATAGCTCTGTCCGTGTAAAGCAAACGATATTGAGAGCACGAAAAGAAAGAACTGGAAATTGTGTATTAAATCTGGTTGGTTTATTGCTTCCTTTGAAAGATCGAGAGATTACACAGGAGGATCAGGTGCATTGGTTTGCTAACAGTAGCCAGAAATTTCAATTACTTTAACGCAGTTACGTTCAAATGATCTTAAACATAATTCCACAAAACGCTTTTTTTATAAAAACCTTTTTCGTGTCATGAGATATTCTTCTTTCTTCCCTCACTTTAAACTATAAAAATATTTCAATTTAATAAATCAGATTGAAATTGATTGTAAACTGATTAATATTTCCCAGAAAGAATTAAGACAAATGTCTGTATAATTAATCTTTCGATGCAAGAAATGCAAGAAAAGGATGTTCAGTAGATAAAACTTAAACGTTTTTGGCTGGGCGCTCTAAGCAAGATTATCGAATAATTTATGCCACGCATATTTCTTCTGCCTCGATGAACTTCTGGAACTTGTGATGAAAAACGTCCCCTTTTTACTTGCCTTTTGTATTTTAAATTTGGCAACCTTCGTGGCCAAGTGCTTGAATAGCGTTGAAAAATTCTTTGGTATTTTTCGTCGTTTGGAAAGCGAATGCGAACATGGAAGGAAAGAAGTGGGAGTATAAGTATTGGAGTAAAACTAGCGGAATGAGTAGGAAATTCTAGAGGGAGACATAATCGCAGAAACCGGCAGCAGGTACGGGACGATAAAGGAAATTATTTAGTCCCCATTAACGTCACTCGCATTTCTCTCCTCCCTCCCATCTCTCCCTTCCCTGCGGAGATCCTTTTACCGCTCGTTATGTATCCTGCAAGTGCTGAGAGAGATAGAGAAAGAAAGGAGGGAATTGTGAATTTGATTCCATTTGTGGAGGCAAATTTTATTGCATTGCGCTCGTTATAATAACATTATGTCCAGTTGCTTCCGTGTTCAAAGTACGATTGAGGAGGAGAAAACGAATTATTAAAAAGCGTGTAGTTTGTACTGTCTTAAATGTAATGTATCAAGGGGGTTGAGTCATGCCAACATTGTGCAAGTCACATTTGCGGCTAGCCACGTTGCGGCAACTCTCATTTTGAACAATATGAAGTTCACAAAGGTCTTATTTTTACATGGATTCTGTCTATAAAATTACAGTAGAATCTGGTGTAAAATTATTTATTGGTCTTATCATAGAATTATAAATGTTGCTAAGAATTGACAAAGTCTCTATAATTGATAACTATTAATTCCTTATAGTCAGAATATAAGTTTCATATTCACAAGTAACATAATCGAATTTCACATTTTGTATACGATGATTGGCACGTATAAGACTTGGTGGTCAGACCTGCATTCAACGTCGCACCCGTACAGGTGTAATTCACTTTTTACCATCTCTTCGCTTGGAATGTCGTTCGTTTAAGAAGTTTGCTTTTTTCCCCCTCTGTAACCGAGGCGGTCTACAGAATCGCGCCACAGAGGATAACCGTCTCCCAAAAAAAGTAATTAACCAAAAACAAAATCCTGGAATAAAATTCTTTCCTTCATTAAAAAGTCTTAATATTACTAAAAAGGTGGAGATATTATTGAACCAAAAAAAAAAATCAGTTGAAAGTATTTATGAAGCATATGAGATTTGTCAAACCTAAATGCTGAAGGATAGAAAAGATGGCTGGTGCTATTTGTAGAAATTCATCGCTTTGTCTTCATGCGCGAAAGAATCCAATATTTTCTCCAGCAGGTTCGGCCAGTTTCAGGTCCTGAGTGCGTCTCCGGATTTCCATGGAACTCGGCGAACTCTGTCATCGCACTCTTTTATAAATATTTATCCTCATTTGAATCTCAGGAGACCGCCCACCTCACCCCGACTATCACCGCGAGTTACTCTCGCGTATTTGTTCTTGCAAATCTTTTGTACGCTTGCTTGGTGGATTTGCATCCATGACGGTCTTTGGGTGCCCACTGCCTAGATTCTTCTGTTCTCGATCCACTATATCTCGCCTCCCTTGCGTTCGACTTTTCTTCCCCTTCCTTGTATCTTGCATCATTCCCACTCTATGTGTCCACTTCTTTTTTTTTAGATGGTCGCGACTTCGAACCCTTTCCATTGTTTGTGTCGTATATAACTCTCTTGAACTTGTAGCACATTTCTCTCATACTATCTTCCCGACCTGCATCTTATTCTCTGTCGTCAAACGTTTTTCGATTGCATTTGCCATGGCTTTTACGTTATTCGCATTTCTACTCCGAGTGGAAATTTTTGGGATGGTTGATTCTTTAGATTGTACTTATAATTTTCGAAGTGATAACGTTTTTTACATCTTCTTCTGTATTTTGAATACATTTGTGGGCAAAGGAAACTTTCGTATTTTCAACTACTCCGAATTTTAAAATTTTGTACAAAATTCCTTGTTTATCGTAGACTTATAAGTTTATTTTATTAAAGCTGCAAGTTCCAAATAAAAAAGTGTTAACTTTTCAATAGTGTTTCACATCTATTTTCACATTATGTTTCTTATTCACAAATTCTTTTGGCATTCTTTTTATTCTTGTAAAAGTTATTCTCCATGAAAATTTCTGACGTTTATAATTTTTTGCAATGGATACCAATCAGAGTTTTTTGCCTGAGTCTTTTCTGTCACGAGGCCAGTAACAATAAACACCATCTGTCAAAACTTCAAGTCTCAAAGTAGTTCTTGTCCCTGGGCTAACTCAACTACTCAACTGACGCGACTGGCAAATTGTTTGCGTTTACGACTTACGCAATTGATACTGCATTGTACTTGGCGCATTTTCTCATTTTTTTCGGCGTTCGGTTTATGTCGCACGTATTCATGTAATACAACAATGAATCCTCTTGAGGCGAGAGGCGCGAGGGCAAATACGAGCAACGCTATTACTGCCTTTCCAAGAATAATAATAAGACGACACGACGGGAAAAGCCGTGCCGCGAAGTTCTGAGAAACCGCGCGAGGTCGCGGGTTCATAACCATTAACCATTGCCACTGTAATCGTTGCTATAAGTATAGTAGCGAGAAGGATTTTGCGTGAGGAATTCATCATACGAATGAACATTGAGCGTCCTGATAGTATCAATTCATTTGACTGGAAAAATCGTTGTAATTTAACCATATACATCCCACGGTGAGAATTATTTGATTCATCACGTTCAATAACTTAAATATGCGCTTTTTTGTGTTCTTTTTCTCCTCAAAAATTTAAAAATTTAGAGGACTAGAATATAAACGAATTTTGACTTGAAGGGAAAATAATCTCACGATTATATAAAATATAATCTCTTAGTTATAAAAGATTTGGATTTATTTATCCTTACAGCCTGATTTCTTAAATGTAGGTATTAATCTAACCTGAGCGTCAAATGATATCAATAAATATAATAATGAAGATCCCTTGTACATTGCATGTACATTGTACAATTATGATTTAGTATCATGTCACTTGGTGGAATTTAATTGGTAGCGTTAGCGATTTCAGCATGGCCTAATGCTCTGTAAAGCCAAAGCTATTTGAGTACCACTGTCTCGAAGCTAGCCTGGCCGCGCTTTTGGTCCAGACGCCCTTGAGGCTGATTATACGCCGCGGTCCTCCCCTCTGCTTTTACAGCTTTTCTCTTTCTCTTATTTTCCAGCGAGTTGCGCGTGCGTATGCGTAAACCACTTCCAGGTAACCAGTACCAACACAGCGTCAATTGATGCCATCACTCATCAGTTTATGACTGATGAGTGATGCGTGTCGTGAACTTCTTCAATATTCTGTAATAACTGCGAATGATGCAGTATTTTATTTTTATTATGATTCAGAGTTCAAGTCTTTTCATCTAGTAATGTACATGAAAAGAAAATATTTTCCCTTCATTTTTCTAAATTTGTCTCAAATTTAAAACAATGAATTTTATAAAGTTTTACAGAAAAAAATTATTCTTGATTCAAAAGGCTCAGACTTCTGTTTCTTCTATTTGATTCATAGATATAACTAAAATAAAGCATAGGAACACATTTACCATAGAGAAACCTCTGAATTAAGAAATCATTTTTACTTTAAAAGATCATAACTGAGTAAACTGATTATTTTTTAAAAGACAATTCCTGATCATAGAACCATAAGGTGCTTTCTGACGTTTTTGACAAAAATGAGTTAATGGTACTAAAAGGTAGTTTACTGAACTCTCTTCGCATAATTTCAATCTTAATCTAAAAACTAGTCTCTAAGTAGGTGAAATTTATAAAGAAAAATATGCACATGAAAAAGCGCAACGTCCACAAGGTGCTATCTCGTTCCAGTTGCCAGATAACTATCTAGCAAATAAAAAAAATGACAATTAGCGAATATTCCATGACAAATTCCAACCTCAACATGTTGAAAGGCTATAATGCATGGCAACATTGTAAACATTTTAATCCATTTTCATACATGACAATTAGAGAAGACGTATATCGATCTCAGAGAGCCTCAAGGTGCTATCTCCATATAGTTTGCCATATTTTTGAGCCATAAGGTTCTATCTTAAAATCCTCAATTTATTACACCACAGTTTCGAGCCTCGGTAGCTTGGACGATAGCGTGTCAGGCTCCCGTTCTGAAAGACTGGGGTTTGATCCCAGAGCCGGTACCAATGGGAAATTTTCTATGTACTTTAACCGGGACTTTTATGGTTTGGAACCCACCTCAAGTTGTAGGTCTCCTCAGAAGAGACTGGTTACGTACCAAGGTGTAGACCCCATGTCCAGGGGACTGGCCTTGGGAATCGAAGTCGATTGTTAGAAGACTCGAAAATTAGTAAGCGATCTTTTTGCGCTTGAGGCATCTACGAGGGACTCTTGCGCTTGAGGCACCTACGGGGGACTCTTGCTTGATGGTCGCTCGCCAATTTTGAGTATTGAATACACACACACGCTTACATAACACACCAGAACAATGCTTCTAATCTGTTCATCTAACTGATGATCTCAGAGGGATCGATCCATCCACCCTAACCTCCTAGGGAGGCTGCCGAATGGCAGAGTGTGTAGGGGCCACTTTTCCACTTACAAAGTGGAACGTCATTTACTTTGCGATAGGTACGCCTGGCACGCGAGAGGTGTATTCTCAGAATGTTGCAACAACAAAACCCACAAAGATCCAAAAACACTTCGCGAAGATGGCCGGATTCTGAATACTGCCATCAGAATAAACACGGGTGTGACACAATAAACTCTATAGCTTGAGCGCCAGGGGTGGGACCTCACGGGCCTTCCGGCTCACATTTCAACTAGCAACTAACTACACCAAAGTTTCAGCATTCGCAAAGTTAAATTTTGTATGAGTGTTCGAATTCTTATTTCCGAAAACAAGTATAGAAATTTTGTTCTCATTCAAATTGAAAAAAATACGACCATAATATAATATGACATTCCGATCCCGTGTCACCGTCACCATTAAAGAGCGTAGGTATAATTTTATTCAAGACGTAAAGAATAGAGCTCGGAAATGAGAAACTGGTGCATATCGAGCGTGCCTGTAGGGCTTACGGAATTCCGCGTAGATTTCTCTGAACAGAAGATCTAGATTAATGACTTTTGTTTGCACACCCGAATCGATATGGAGGTAGAAAAAATGCGCATAATGATCGCGTCCTCTTGAGTGTTCCCTGGTAATCGAACTTCTTACTTTCCAACAATACGGTGAGGTAGTAGTAGCAGCGCTTCCGTTTCCGGCAATGGAGCACCTCGTTAGGCAAGAGGCGGGCTCTCTGGCGCGTCCTCTCTCTCACCGACAAAAAAAGACCAGCGCCCTTTGCCAAAATCGAAATGAAACTTTGTACCTATAATCCCGCATAGAGGGAAGTCGGCCCCAACGCTCGCAATGGCGCGCCGTCATGGCCACGGCAGTTTTCGTTTTCCAGGCAACGGAAATAGAACCGAAGACAAAACGCAAATGGTGCAAATAAAGCTCGAATTTAACATCAAACCAGCATAGAGCTAGCAACTTTCTCCTCTCAGCGCTCTTAGTCGAAAGAACAATAATACACAAGCTCGCTGGAACGAGATGAAAAAGGAAGGCGAAAAACCCAGGGTGGAATGGAAGTTGAGTGCCGGAACATAACATAAACATAACCATATACGTTTCTCTCCGATCTGCCTTGCCAAGAACTCTGAGCAGCCGCGCATCCTAGAGTCAGTGAATTAGGGGGTTAAAATTTCCGTTAAAAAGTTGACGGCAAACCCTGATGTCCAGACACTGTTAGATACCAACTTTCAACCATCTACCGTCACAAGCATGACTTTTGGCAATCGCACTGGTGGCAAATGCCAACCTGGGCGGCGATAGAGCATGAAAGATTAAACATTGCTACTATAATTGTCTGAAATAACCTTTGGGTAGACAGGGAGTTACCAAATGATCGGGGTTTCCTTTTCTTATAAAATGAAATTGTGTGTGCTAACTAGACCGTAGGTCTGTCTGTCAAGTTATTATTTTTTGTTGTAGTTGATTAAGAAACTGTTTTCCAAATCTTCAAGAAAGTGTCTCAGATTTTCGAGTTAGTCTGTAAAACCTAAGGCGAATTATTTGTTGGCCTGCTAAATGTGTAGCTGATCCTGAACTATCACTGTCTAACTTTCCAGTGTGTAGGGTAAAAATCTCACCCATTGAAAGAAATAATTTGATGGTACGCACGCAATTCTGGTTATTCTAACCCTATTGTATTGTTCACTCAAATACAAACATGCTGATTGGGCACTTTAGGCATACCATTATCCTTAGCTGTTAATGCTAGACCAAAACCACGTCTATTCGTAAAGTAACCGAAATCGCATGCATAGGTTACAGACTTATGTGGCTGAATCTTTCATGTCAAAATTTGCGTGATCCAGGTATATTGGAATGTCAGTCATAATTTAATGTAGAATCCAGTGCAGCATCGAGTGATTCGTTATCAATAAAAGGTTTTCTAGTGAAATCTCGAAATAAAATATGTGTAATTGAAGGAAATATTTATATTTTCACGGCCACTTGAACTCTTCAAAAACCAAGAGTCTGCAGTATGTTTCTGAGTGCAGAGAAAATACATTATTCTTCTATTTTCACTAAAAAAAACTTTTGATGATAAATGGTTATTCCTAATTTGTTAATTAATGAACGTAAAACGGAACGTGTGATGAAGCGCACAAACTATGTTATGAACTTGTTTCATTTAGTCATATTCTGCATGGGTGTTCCGTGAGAAGATTAAATTCTCAAATCTAGCCTACTACCTTAACCGTAATAGCATTCATGTACCTTCTATTATTATTGTTACAAATATAAATACGTATGATTGAGAGAGGGAAATTTTTAATAATAAAATCCGGCAGAAATTTTTAATCGTTAGCATATGACAAATAATCCCCAAGAATTTCTTTCAGTGACAAACATGGTGAAGAAAATGTATATCACAAATTCAAGATTGTTGCAGACTTGTAGGATCTAACCTTTAGGTAAAGCTGATATCAAAGTACTGTGAGCAGATGAGGTTTCAACAGATGGTTGTAGAATAATGTAAACGAGAGCTATTCCACAGCACAGGTGGTCCAGATTTTGGTTTCTGGTTTTATTCAAAGTAATAATGTTTTCACTGCTACTGGCAGTAAGCCAAATAGGATAATGCAAAAGCAGGTTTAGTGCTGAAGATACTTAAGTATCATTATCATTACCTCATGTAACTACAATCAGAGTTAATTCAAGTATGTGAGACAGATAAAAATACTGAAACTAAGTGAAGGAAAGACCTAACACTTTCTTCGAGAAGTTAGCAGCCTCATGTATATTGGGAAAAATAACCAGCGGTAAACTTTTTTAGAGTTATGACATGGTGCTCTTTCCTTGGAAAAGAGCTATGAGCACCATGCATATTAAAAAAAAATGACGAGTCGCAAGTTTGACTTTTTGACATCAAACGAGCCGTAAATGAGCCCTTAATGAGCCAGAATAATAATATTCCATATTCTTTGACCCTGTAAGCTGCTTTATCTTATGACTTTTGCTTATAAATATCTTTTTCCCACATTAAATTGTACTTATCATTCATTGATCTATCTGTAACATTGACAAGTTTCCTGAAACTCAAGTAGACGTCTGCAAAAAATCCAAAACTTCAGGTCGACTCGGGTTAATTTTTTTCAGGTTGATTTTTCTTTAATGTCTCCGAGTTTTTGAAGTGGTTGGTGCTCTCGAAACTTTTGAATTTTTGAACAGTTTTGAATACTCGAAACTTTTGAATTTTTGAACAGTTTTGAATACTCGAAACTTTTGGATGGTTTGAAACATTTGAGTAGCTAAAAACTTTCATCTATAAAAAAGCATCTTCGAGCCTTCTATTGACGAGCATTGATGGTGAAGAAGATACCTATACTTTATAATACATTTTCAGGTTCTGGACAGGATTGAGAAAAATGTGTCCACTGTAAAATAAAAAAAAACGTTACTTTTTTTTGTGAACCTACAAAAATTGGGGACCAAAGGCATACAAAATTCAAAATATTCTGTTCTTTTATTTACCCTAGTATACACCTCATGAGAAAAAATGCAATAATAATTCAATACATTATTTTCTAAAGGTTTCAAGAACCTGGAAACTCTCGAGCTTTCAATTAAGCTCGAACACAAACCGATCCGATGAGGTTTCTGGTTTTTTTGCATACCTGTAGTCTCAAGGTTTATCAGGATATTAACTACTATCGGCAAGAAAATTCGAGTCTTCTGGCTTTGACGTTAAAAAAGTAACTGTAGAAAAAATGGTAGCTCAATGAATGAAGGATGATTTTAAAGGTCAAAATGTTGTACGGTAATGAGCTTGAAACGAATATGCCAAAACATTTCTAAAAAAATTGCTCGTAAAAAATTTGCAGAATATAACAAATTGTTCGTTTTTTTTACATAAATATACAGCTGTACTATTTTTTGTTCTAATGAAGATAATAAAGTCATTTAGATTAGAGCTAGTTAGTTGAACTATTTGTAATTATTTACAATTTGAAAGAAGTATGTGCTTCTTTTCCTTTTCGTGCAAATTGCGATATTTGAAGATAGTTTCTTATACTGGAAAGCAAGTGTAAGAAACCAGCGGGGTGCCTTTTTCCATGGGATCGTTCCCGTCTTTTCTCAGCATGTGCTTTCAAGAAAGTAGAGGACGATCCCAAGAAAAAAAGGCACCCTGCTAGTTTCTTACACTTGCTTTGCAGTATAAAAAACTGTTTTCAAATATCGAAATTTGCAGGAAGAGAAAGAGAAGCACATATTTCTTTCGAATTGTAAATAATTATAAATAGTTCAATTAACTAGCTCTAATTTAAATCACTTCATTATCTTCATTAGAACTGAAGATAGTACAGTTGTGTATTTACGTACAAAAAAACCGGCAATTTGTTATATTCTGAAAATTTTTCAACGGTAACTTGTTTAGAAATGTTTAAGGTACCACCACGAATTTGTTTAGATTCTTCCTGCATGTTTTAAATAAAAAACTATGTTCCAAAGTTCATTGTCTTTAAAAGCTGTGAAATTTCCCTACTGTTTAACAGTTTTTCGGGTATGTAAGCTATACAATTTTTTTTGCATATGTATTTCAGGCTTATTAATGTATAACATTTTGATCTTTAAAATGATCATTCATTCATTGAGCTACTATTTTTTCTTCACTTACTTTTTTAACGTCAAAGCCAGATGACTCGAATATTCTCGCCGATACTAGAATGCTTTTTTTTTACTTACATAAACGCAATGAGGACAAGTAGCAGATAACTTAATCTGATACTATTATAAATTCTAATATTCGCGAAGACGTGAGACCCATAAAAACCAGAAGCCGAAGGCTTTTACTCCTACTTGCTGTAAAAAGAATTACCCTTAAGTTTTCCATCTGGATTCGTTAAAGCAGCTTGCCAGACGGTTGGACGTTGATCACTTTATAATTGAATGCGGGCTTACGCCTGGGTGGTTGCTTAATTTGGGTTCTAGCATCTTCCGTCCCGGGTGTTAAGGATACTTGAGACTGGTTATCGGATATTAATTTAATACACGATCTTGCGCCCCACCCATCTGCCAGCCACACGCTTAAGGGCGCCGAACGCGTTGAGGGCACCGTGAAAAGGAGTTCTAACTTCCTCACGTCTAAAGATCACATTGGCATGACAGAGAAGCTCGGATGGATCAATAGCCAGCCCGAGAGTAACAACATTAAAGGAAGAGGGAAATCTCGCTGAAGAAAAGCTGCAAGACTTTTCGTCTAACAAATTGAGAAAATACGTAGACTGTGACCACAGGATGACGTTAATTAATATAGTCGCAGAAGGTTGGTGCAGATACAGACCGAGCGATGAAGATAGTCCGAGAAAGGGTTGAGGTTTTATCATCTCCTTTTATCTTCCCTCTTTCGAGCTTCCTCTCTCTTTTCCTTTTACGACTCGATTCAGTTAAACTTTGAAATAACCTCTTAATGAGTCCACCATGCTGGGTAGGTAGTTCTGATGCCAGCGAAGCTTCTCTTTACGTTTATCCACCTCTTGCCTTTTACCCTTTACCAGCTTTTTACCCTAGTCCTGCTTTTATACTTTCCTCACATTCAGGCTCTTTCTCATTTTTCTTGCTGCTGAATCTCATCTGGAATCAATGATGGTCAACCCCGCAACACTTAGTGAATAGTCTTTGTTCCTTGTGAAGTTGTATAGTATAGTATATAGTTGTATAGTGTAATCAGAAAAATGATAATATGCTGGCAAACGTAGGGCACTGGCTTCGAGAATTCTTGTTGCAGGGGAATACCAGACAGTTTACAAAGTTGCAATTTATGGGCGTGGGGACAAGCACTCCACGGACAGATTCCAAATGTCACTTCCTTGTCTAAGTCAAAGATTCTATTTCGAAGGAAAGAACTCATGAAATGCATCGGACATTTGTGAATAACGGGCTAAAGTGAGGGATTCTAGTTTATTATTTATTGACAAAAAAGGTATTATTCTCTCGGTCTGTAAATATTATTTAAGTTAATAATTGATGTGTATCTTCATCTTGCACCTAACCTCACGAAATTGGGCTTGGAAGCTCAATAAAACGGCAAAATGCATCAGTAGGAGGGTTTCAGCTGGAAAACATATTTCTGTAATTTTATTCATAAAACCTAAATATGTACAATCTGATTCATGCAGAGCAGATAAGATTTATATGATTGATGCACGTTTTAAAAGCTGAGAAACATTAGGCATGTAAATACCTTGTCCTATGGGGCGTTTCATTCACAATTACTCCCCAGAGTCGGTCAGAGCGCTTATAGCCACTGTTGAGTCTGGCTCAAGTTAATTGGAGTACTCGATTTAATTTAGAAATTCGCATTGCATTTTGCATTTACGTAGTAAACTTAAAAATGTTGCCAATGGAGAATAATGAGAGTCAATTCACTTTTTATATATTTTGTCCTTTTTCAGAATTTTATGATTTTGAAGTACGACATTCTAATGTTCATAATCGAGTAGAGTTATAGTTTTAAATCTGGGAACCAGGATTGTCCGATGTATGTCACGCGTCAAACACAGAAAGCCCATTAGGTACAGGTCTGCGTGCCACGAGGGGACCACGAACAATGCACTTCTCTTTCGAACAATCTACAGCTTTCTTATGCTTTATTACCCTACCAAAACCACATAATAACCTCTCCTCTTACCATAAAAAACACACCAAATATTTATCGAATTTTCCTTGTTTGGGAATTCAACAGTCAAAAATTTTGGTAGCCGATTAGGAAATTTTTTTTTTTTCGTAATCTTTAAAAAAAATTTATTATATATTCACGAGCAGCTTCGAAATTGAAAAAAACTGTTTTCCATAGTCTTTACGATTAAATAAAAAAAATTAATGGTAAAGTTGTTAAGGGAATGTTTTTTCTTAGAAAGTACTAGTTAAGCACGTGCTATTTTCGCTAAGCCACTTAAATTGAATTTAGTTCTTCTCTACAATTAGTTTTCCTACTTGTCTAACGTTTTTAACCTTATCTCGCAGTTAAGATTTCACTTCCTTTTGAAACCGTTCTGAGAAAGTGTTACTGGATGAAAATAATATATTTTCCAAGTTTTGGAAAAATTAGGGGCGCATTTATTTAAAAAATGAAATCTTCAGTCCTTGCGTTGTTCATAAAATCATTTTACACCAGCTGCCGGATCTCTGAAGTTGAGATCTTGAGAGGTCCTCTAAAAGATTTTTTCAAATGCCCAAACATAAGCAAAATAGTTTTCTTATTAAATAATACAAAATGAGGGGATCAGACGTGAAAAAAAGAAGGATTTTTGGTGACCACCCTAGTTCGCTCTGACGATAAGTTGTTGATTGTAAAATTAACTGATCATACAACAGTATCAATTCCTCTCTTATTTATGAGTTAATTGTAAACTGATTTTCCCAGGGAATGATGGCAGATTTCTGATGAACAAGGAGTCAAAATATTTTTCTCAAAGAGTGAGAGAGAGAGAGAGAGAGAGAGAGAAAGCGCTTATTAGAATAAAAAATTGTCTTAATTTTATTTTGCGTTAATGTGGGCTTTTTCGAATTATGTTTCACTTGCTCCATGCAAGTTGTCCCTCACAGGTTATAGGATGCGAGTCATTATTGCGTGCAACTATCCCATTAAGGAAAACGTCGTGTTGCAATCGGTAATATTTTAATGACGTAATGGCACGTGAATCCCGTTCCAGTTTGCATATTATCTAAACCTCTTCCCTCTTTCAAAGCAGAGAGAACTCATACGAATTTCTTCTATCAGAGTCGAAACGGGGCTAATATCGGAAATAGTATTCACCTTGCCTTTGGCCAGGAAGCGACAGATGGTTCGGAAAGTTTTCGCTCACGAAACGAGCTTACGATTAACATTGGCGCTTTATTACCGCGAGCTTGTTTCCCCACTCCCCCTTTCTAGCAGATTCAACTTTCCCGACATCTTCTACCTCACTTTCTTTCTTTTCACCCCTCCTCTTTTTTTCTTCGGACCTCCTGTTCTTCGAGAAGTTATTTAACGGAGTAATAAGAAATGAAATCCTTGCAACAGATTTTCTTTGCCTAAGGGAACACTACCTGAATAAAAGTTATCTTTGAAAACCACCTGTCGATGAAACTGGTGTTATGGTTTTAGTACTTAAAAAAAAAATATATATATATATATATATATTCTCTTTGAAAACGATTAAAAATTCTCAATTTTTTCGGAACGTACTGAATGTTTCATTTTCAACAGGCGAATTTTGAGTGTTTTAACATTTAAATTGTTGAAGTTCGTTCTTAGAATTGTGTGCATTTTTAATATGTACAATTTTTCATTATTCTTGTGTTTGTCTGAATCGTGAAAAATAACGTTCTAAATTTTGTTAATTGAATTTTCGGAAAAATGACACAAGTTGCGAGAAAAAAAAACAGACAATTTTGATATCTCGCCCAGTACAAATTTGTTATAAATTATTTTTTGATATGACGCATAATTTATGTTTTCATCTTAAAAACTAACGTTAAAAAAAATTACAATTTGAGCAAAAACGACACATGGTACAAAAAAATGATTAGTCAAAAATTGTTAACATAGAAAAAATCCAGATCGAGATCTAAGATCCACATCTGGATAAAAGTGCTCTGCTTCAGAAGAAAATTAATTTTTGATTCATATCTCATATAATATAATATCACAACGGTCGTATCGTTCACACAAATGTTTTATCTTCAATTTGGTACGTGACACTCGCCTTTTTTGTTTAAAATGTTTAAGTATTATGAACTCAAAACTTCTATCATTCAGATGGAATCACTCTCGTCTACATTTATTGAAATGATACGTTTTTCAGGGTATCTGAGAATGAAGATTAATGAATTATAAGGAACAAATATTACAGTCTTTATGAACAATCAAATTTGTGCTTTATTTTACAATATCTGAATAAGCTGTCCCGGACCGAGGTATAGAAATTAATAAGATATACATTTAATATAATAGAGTTGAACATAATATAGAAAAGTTCACGTTTCGGGCAATTTTTACTTGAGTGCGAAGCACGAGATACGCGATGAGAATGTGTTTGTTAGAACCGAAGGAGCTCTAATAAAAGAGAATTCACGACAACGAAATATTGCAGTTATCGATAGTTTGACATTTAATTTAAAATTGCTATGACCAAATGTGGGGAAGTTTGAAGACCGGTAGCGCGAGATCCAACAGACGCGCGCCCTAATAATTTCAACTCAAAGTATAAATTTCCTGTAAGCCTCAGTGAAATGTAAGTAATTTTGTCTACAGTCAGTGAAATTTCAATCATCAGAAGTTCGATAGTGAATTTCTGTTTTTTTTTTTTAATTTATTTAAAATGTTAAAGATTTTACATTATAATTGAGATAAAGAAGAAGAAAGAAGTTACATTCTATGCGAGAGAGGTAGAGCAGAATGAAAGCATTGGATAAATGATTGCAAAAGATAGATAAAGGAAGCGTGACAATGGGAAAAATCTTGCATGAAAAAGACAAGGGAGAGGTGGTGGATTGGCTGAGGGAATTGGAAAGGAAGAAGAAGGATAGAAAATGGGAGAAAAATGGGGGATTAAGTAGGTTTGATAGGAGTAGAAAGTGAGAAAAATGAAAAATGAATAATTTGTGTAAAGAAAATAGATATATGATCAAAGGGCAGAAATGGAGAAAACAAATAAAAGGAATAAAGCGAGTAATAATTACGAGGTACAGCGTAAAAATGATAAGTTGAGGTGATGCGTTAGGGCGGAAATAGAAATGCGAAGTGCAAGGGATGTGCGTGGGGACGAGGCACTGGTAAAAAGGAATAATTTGTTAAGTTAAGGCGATAGGTTAGGGCGATTTGTCAAGGCTTTAGGTTGAGGAGAGTAAAATATAAGAGGCAAGAAGCGGTAAAGAGTGCAGAAGAGAAGCACATGTACATAAATGAAAACACCACAGAGGTAGGAATGAGAAAGGGATGGCGGAATGGAGGAATGTAAAAACATGTGCCCAGTGATATAGTCCGCGTCGTCCACATTTTCTAGGCCCGAGTGGCCAAACATAAAACATTTATTATTATTGACTATAAAGTGTAAACATTCTGGAGCATTTTGCGCATCCAGGTTCAGAGTCTCACAGTACTGATAAGCAGAATTGAGGAATTTAAACTAAAGGTAAAGTAAGAAAAAAACGTGGTAGATAAGGGAGGATACTAGTGTTGGTATTGCAGTCTAGAGAGGCTGAGATAGTAGTGGAGTGAACACATCTAATCCCTAAAATGGAGGTTCGTTCCTGCGATTCATCCTTTCGTGATTCTCTCTCCATTATCATTCCATCCTTCTCGCCATCTCACAGATATATAGTTTCACCCTCATCCACCTCAAGCTTCTTCCGTGACCAGCTGTTCTCTGCGGCTTGTCGTCCTGGGTTCTGGCTACACTCTACACGGCTACCACCGGCATCGCCCTGTATTAATTAGACGAATCCGTGACGATGCGGGTCCAGTGGGCCCCACTAATGGGCCAGCTTATTTAATTATGCTCAGTTCTTCGACCTCCATTTCTTCCTCCTCACGAGATCAAATTCAGACTCGCCCGGTTGACGAAGGCGTTGATGACACTGGCACACAAATAAAAAGAAGTGGGATGTACCAAAGACTAGACCTATGAATTCATATGTATTTTGACGTGCTGAAACCAAATCCGTGGCCAGAATTACCCCACCCTCCCGGCTATCATTTTTGTAAACTGCCAAAAAACACCGTTAAAAACGGAATATTCCATTGTAAGGTGGATCTGCATTATGTTTTCAAGGCTATGTTTTGGCGATTCACAAAAATGGTGGCTAGGATGGAGGGGGCAGGTAAAGTAATTCTGGTCCCGAATTTTGCTTCAGTGCATTAATATAAATATAGTTTGGATTTTGTAGTCCTTTTCAGTTGGTTTTCTAATGCTGATCCCCCCCACAGGAAATTTTCCGTTTTTAAGGGTGTTTTTTGGCTATTTACTGAGAAGTGGGAAAGGGTGTGGGGCGATGGAGCAATTCTGGCCCCGGACTTGGAGTCAGTTCATCCAATTGCATATAGATTAGGTCTTGCAATTATTTTTAGACGGTTTCCTGATGCTGATCCACCTCACGGTGAAATTTTTGGTTTTTAGGGTGGTTTTCGGCAATTTAATAGAAAATGGTGTGGTTTCATAGGTCTAGTGTCTGGTACAGCCAACTTCTTTTTCTTTGTGTGCCTTTGTGATCAGTTACATTAATGATCTTTATAATATTTTTCTCAAAAAGGTTCTCTGCTGGATTCGTTAAAATATTGTTCATGTTGCAAGCTTTTCTTACTCTTTCCATAAAGCTCAAATGAATGTTGTTTTCCAAAATATTAAATATTACACGTGTGTCATTACGTTAAATAAATAAATTGTAATAATACGTAATAGTTTTCTTAGACATTTTGAACTAAGGTAAATGTGGGTATCATCCGAATCTTAAGGCGGATTCTGGATTGAAAATGCATGAAAAACTATAATAAGGCTAATAAAAACTTATAAAATTGATTTTATTGAATAAAGTGGATATTTTTGAATGTAACTAAGCCTTTGATTACTTATTATCTCATCAGTATGAAAATGTAAATAAGTCTAAAGTAATGGATGCGAGAATGTCGGGGTTTTCATTCTGTCTGTCTATTCACATTCAAAATTGGTTTATGAGAATGTACGAAAGAATATTGAAACTTAAATAATTTTAAATGCGATAATTTATGAAATTAAAGGCATTATAAGTCAAACGCTTTTCTTTCCAGGCCTAACAATTAGACTAACAATTTATTACTTATGAATAGATTCGACATTGAACTATTTCACAGCTTTATAGTTTCAAGTTAAAGGGCTGTAAAAATGGAATAATTCCAGAAATCAATAAAAACTGTACATGTTGAAAACACAGCCCCATAAAAAGGTGGGAGTTTCAACGGGCTACACGATAACCTGTCTTATATACTGGGCACGAGACTCAACAGATATTTTTCGTAATGTGAAACATGTCATTAAATAATACATGAAGAAAAATCAACAATAAAAAGATGTTTCCTGATGTGAGAAAAGAAACGAGAACCAATTTTATAATTTCGACCTCGGATTCGGATTCAGCGATACAAAATTCATAAGAATTGATTATTCTGGTCTGTCGGAACGTCCACTTTTTTCGGCGGGGTATTAGGGCCCAACGGACCAAACTAGATAATTTCTCTGTATTTTTGGCCGCTGAATCCAATTTCACGGTTAGAATTGCAGAACTGAGACGCCTTTTTTATAAAATGTTTTGCATTATAAAAAAGGTCGAAAAAAACTATGTTTTTTGAGGTTAGAAAAATGCACGAGAGCCGATGGCGGAATTCTGACCATGAATTCGAATTCAATGACTCGAAATCTATAGGAATTGACTAGTCTAGTCTTTCGGAACTCCTTTTTTTTTGGGGGGGGGGGGCGGTGAAATCGATAAGTTGACAATATTATATGCCTGAAATATTACATGCTTGTGTTTGGAGGAATAATTTTCTTGATTATACAGGGTTTCATATTAAGCGTATTTTGTCCAGTGGTTAACCATGCTTGTTGTAATAATTACATTACTTCGCATCAAAATAAATTCCATTATATATGATAAATTGCGTCAGGTAACATGTCCCTGATTACATGCCTTCAAGTTTATGGTGTTAAATCTTTTAAAAGAAGGTTCAAGATCAGATGTTGGCATTTCACGTATTTTTCAGATTCAATTACAGTTTTGTTCAAGAGTTCAATTTGTCCATTTGAATTGATTGATAATTGAGATTGTTGAATATAATTCCACATATGAAAGTTTAGTTCCAACTAATATTTAACCAAAAATCCAAAAGAAGCATATTTTAGAGGTGAGCTTATTTACATGTACTTTTTACTCGTGACACATTAAATTGGCAGGTTAATTGAGAGTAAAAAAATGATCTGAAGTTATACAATTTTTATTGCCCATTGTTTTCATCAGCAAACATAAAAGTTATTCGCAAGGAGTGAAGTTTGTTTAAAAAAAAAACGAAAATAACGTATATTCTCATTATTTTGCAATATTTTAAATAAATTTGAAGTATTTATTTATATTCACTAGTTTGTTATGTGACATGAAAATGTTATTCCAAAATATATAAATTTAATAAATAAACCTAATGGTGATTTCCTAAAAGCTGACCATTTTAAGTCCTAGCCATTTTCCACATTTTCTTGGAATAATACATTTCTTCAAAAACATCTGAATAAAGTGCTTAGGGCTCGTGCATAAATTACGCAACACTTTTTGGGGGGAGGGGGGGGGTCTAGCTTAATATTACACAATGGTGAAAAACTACAGGGAAAAGTCGGAAAAAGAGTTACATAGGGGGGGGGGGGTCAAAATTGTCGGAAAACTGCGTTACGTAATTTATGCACGACCCCTTATAATTAAAGTACAATTCAGTCAAGTTTTAAAATCTTAAACGATTTTGCTTAAAAATTATAAATATAAATGTACCCAAAATATCTGGTAATGCCATGACTCAAACTATAGTTTTCAAATGAAATATTCATATATAATATTTACAAAATTTGTTAAATATTTGAGATTCACACATTTAACTTATATTGAGTTGACTAAGAGAATAATCAAGAAGTGGGTTCAATATATTATATATAGTTAAGGATTTCAAATATCACTCCAAGGTTTGTCGCAAAAATAAATAATAATAGGAATTTTTTCCATTATTTAAAAAAAATTATCTCTTCTGCATATATTTGAAAAAAATTGGTGAAATTTTATTTTTTTTATGACTAAAGGTCGCACAACGCTAGCTCATTGCATATACTGATCACAAATGCCATCCTTGATCTCTTAATTTTATATTTTCATACGAAATTACTCTACTTTTGCTACTTAGCAGTTTCTGCTACCGTAACCAATACATTGCGGTAGTGTAAATAGGCTCCCTGTAATTAATATGAATGGAAAACAGTTTATGTTCATGTGAAATACTTTTTTCAATTCAATTAAAAATCGCTCAATTCCAAGTTTTTAATTTTCATCCGCATAATTTTCCAAATTTTTAGCTTTTTGACTCAAACAATGTGAAATTAAAATTAGCTGTGAATTCGATCTCGGATGTTCCCACTTTGTTTTTATTTATAATTGTATGGTGTTCATATAATGAGCACTTTGATTTAAAATTAGTAATGAAAATATTTTCAAGTAAAATATTAAGGGGACGGGGTGCCACACCCACCATATAAATACAAAAATAAAATTAAGTTAATCGAAGTGTCTTCTTTATTCTCATATTAACTGCGAATTATATTAGTGAAAATATTATAAATGAGCATAACTTCTTCACTCTATACATGAACAAAACTTCCCTACTTTTTCCTTCAATGTGAATTAAAAAGTTAAACGTGAAGAGTTCATTTGATGCACGTAAGGCCTCTCAATTGTGTAAAGAGAAGCCTCTTTAGCGTTACAGCACTATGTTAACAAATTGGTCGCAATGACGTTGCAATTTGTCAGGACGCCCAAGCACAGTTTTTTTGTAAATATCTATTTTTACACACATGTATTAGTGATTTTGCTTGATGCCAGAGTAAAAAGGCATATATGCTTTACCAATTTGCATCTCTACGCACCTACTGCAGGTCTTTGTGCCGCGTCGCGTTTACTAGCCGTCAGAAAAAGATCCTTGCCCTTCTTCGTATTTTTGTCTCGTTGGGGATGAGAAGTCTGAAGACGTTCCAGCCAGCGATCGATTTATGATCCATTATTCTGACTCGTAATCATTCCTAAATCAACAAGATTTATGAGAAAGTGAAGTATACACTCTGATTTCAAACTCATATTCCACTCTTTGCATTTCTTTTTTGTCCTTCACGAAAGCACTTATTTTCGCACACATTTCTTCAATTCAAGAGGTTTTTTAAAAGGACATTAGATAATTTGAGACAGCGATTTGAGATGTGTGGATTGATAAGGGAGACTATGGTTGAACTGGTTCCGAAGAACCTGCTGTGCTTCTCGGCACGCGGCCCACAGTGCGGGAGGCCCTAGTGAACGTGGCTGATTTACTTATGCAGTGCCGGGCCTTATTGAATGCTCATGTATTTTGACATTAACGACTGTAATGCTGAGCCGTGCCAAGTTTAAGAGAAGGGGCCACACATTGGCAAGCCAACTTTGGTCAGGGCAGAATGCACCATTCATATTATCAAGCCGAAGAAATATATTGCTCGAAAGAAAAATGTCTCCAAATACCGTCCCTCGAAAGGCACCAGCAAAATGATTAACGTCTCAATTTGCGAAATATTTTCACATCAATTTATTGCACCATTTATACAGGAAAAAACACATCTGCTATTAATTATTACGTATATTGACAAAACATTACTAAAACAAAGAATTGTATTTTTATTTTAGACACCTACATACCTTATGACATAGATGTTCTGTCTCTTAATATTATGAAAAAGTTGTTTCTATAAATTAAAAAACCATATTTTGAGCTATCTTAGTAATGCTGCAATTCAGATTGCTCACGTAAAGAAAAAACATTTTTTAGGAAAAACGTCTATTTCGCACATCTTTAGAATGTAAACTTTCCAAATTTGTCGTAAAGGAGATTGTATTGGTTCCGTGATGCCTTCACATCGAACCGGGTTTCATAATTTGAACAAAAAATTCTGTACTTCTGTCAAATTTTTTTCTGTGTACTTCGAGCATTCTTTCAAAAAATTTCTAAACATATTCATGTTACATTGACATTAAAAATATTTTATTTTTCGTTGCAGGTAAGCAAGAATTTTCGTAAATGGTAAAGAAGCGAGGAATCTAAAGAGTGTTGTGAGTAATCATATTTTTTGGATCAACGGTAGTGACATTTCCCACAGGTGATCGAGGATTACAAAAAAGAATCAGTCGCTTTGTAGCTCAGCCGAATGTTGTAGGATCGGCATAATTACCTCAGACCATTGTTGCGGCAGTTGTTTATAATTAATCGCTTCGATCTTCTCTGTCAGCAACAGATATGACATTCAATGATGTATGTCGTTACCAGATGCACAAACGGATTCGCCGATGGCGCTGAACGGGCTTTGGTTCAACGGATATAACAGAGTCGATTAAAATAGCGTACCATTTGTCGCGGTTCGATGGCACAGTTAATTAACCATTAATCAACTTGCGGCGTTCGTTTTTCGATTCAAAAGTCAAATAGTTTTGCTTTCTCTGAATAATTGAATCAACGACGAGTATTTTTTTCTTCACCAAGCATTCTGCAGTCATTGATGCGAATATTTATCGCGCCAATCTATCGATATCAAGCTTCGAGGAAACATATTTTTGGCATGCTAACGATAATTCAAATAATCTTTTTTGAATATTTATATTTATGTCGCCTTGTGTAGAAAATTTTTGGTCAGTACGATTCCTAAGTAAATTGAATTACTTTCGTTGCAAAGAAATTCAACGGTTGCAATTTTGTGATGAAATTGGCATTCGAAACTTAACAAGGAAGTAGCATTTTAGAATGACGGTCGTGGTTCGTGAAGTTTATGGTGAACTGTTACTGATTCGCATAATGATTTAACTGAGCCGTCATGCAGGATAATCGAAACTCAATTGAAGTTAGACACGCAGACGTAGAGACGAGTGAATATACAGCGAAACCCGTTCTGAGAGATGGCAACAGCTTGCAATACAATATCAGAGAGTTCACTGCGAAATTGTGAATCAACAACTAGTAAGTTGCAAGTTGTTAGTTTAGGAAGTGGAATCTTGTCAGAGTTGATAAGTTCTGCAGATTAATTTCAATTTTAAATTAGATGAGTTCTTAGTCATGTGAGCATAACGCCAACTTTCCAACACTAACTTCATTCAATTCCTTCTGCGGCTGTTTATATAAAATTAATTCATCCTCTTTCTCTCTTTTCTATCTTTTATAGGAAAATATATGAAAAATACATTATAAGCTTAATCTGTGGAAATATATGAAATACCGTAGCTGGTAACCAGGGTTGCAAGAGACTTGCTTTTTAGACAAGAGCATAAATTACGAGAATCGATAACCTGTCTTATATCCTGGGCACGAGACTCGACAGATATTCTTTGACCGACTTTTTTTGTACTAAAACTTTCACAGAAGAAACTCCAGCTCATGCTGTCACGGTCGTTAACGTGAATTTTTCGCATTCTAGGGGGCCATCTTTTCCTGCTATTTCCTAAGATCTTTCGTACAAGTTTTGTGAGCCAGAGAAGTTGGTTTCCTCTTCGAGATTCGATTAGCGCCAGAAAAGTTTTGGTTGGTGCCGAGCGGTTTGGTCGATCGTATCGTAGGTACCAATCGTTGAGTGAGAAAAAAGAAAAAAATTAAACTGCTTTATATTCCTGTCTTGCGAAAAAGCAAAGTTGCACCGTGCAGCTAAGGCAAGGGTGGCAAGACTGCACAGCTAGGGCCGTCTCGAGCAGAAATAATGCAAGTCCACCCGGTGCGGGTATGGCAGCGACTTTCAGCGGAGTCATTCAATAACGTAATTAAGTTCTGTGGAGAAAAACAGAGAAGGCAACTCCCGCGAAAAAAAGTTAAGAGAAACTTGGAAGTGGTCAGGGGAATGAGCCACGATAGGTGGCAGAAGGCTAGTATCGATCCTCCTACTGTTCGCCAACGACCACTCTTTACTTCCATGTAAATTGGTTCTCGTGTGCACCGCGCTCTATTATTTTTCTTTCATCGGAATTTGGATAGGTTGGTGCATGTAAGGGGCGAAAAAAGTGCTCACTTTAGAGATATATGCTTTTTCACCACAGGTGCACGTAATTAGTGCACATTTTTTTCACGCCGATGCAATTATCGCTACAGTTGTAATAGATTGACGTAGTATTTCAATTCTAATCGCCTCAATTTTTCTCATTTTGTATTTTTAGACGGTAAAAGGTAGTTTGCTTTTATCTTAATTAAAGAAGCATTAGATATGCTTTCGTTTTACCACAATAAAGACTCAATGTTCAAGGAAAATATTCAATTATTGCATGCACTTGATGTGTATTTTTTATTTGAGTGGGTCCTATGAAATTAATTCGAGTTTCTTTCTTAACTTTTGCCAAATTATTGTACACGTTTAAAAAAAGTAAAGTACAAGTTTATCAAATCACTGAATTCCAATTACTTGACTGAATTAGTAATGAGTAAATATATCTTCGAATGAATTCAAGCGAATTTCACTAAATTTGAACGTATAGAAATATATTTCACTGAATTGAAAGTCAATTGACTCAATTTCATAAAATTCGATCCAATTAATATGAATTGACTGGAGGAAAATACGACAAAATTTATGTAAATTTTCTCTCTAAATTTAAATCAGTAAAAAATGGGTCACTAATATAAGTATTGATGAGCAGTGGAGTGATACTGATTAGAGAGTACAATAATAATTCACTAAAGTTAATGTGGAATCGGATGGAAATGGCATAGTTCAAGTTAAGTTAAAGTTCAAGTTAAAACCAATACGGTTTAGAAGTAGTGAAACCACATTGAAATTAATTTGAATGAATTCAAGATAAATGAATGGAATGCTATTTCTTCAACATTTCAATTTTAATTTGTATCAAATAACATATTTCATTGAAAAAATGGTGCTAGAAACTAATATCTGGAAAATTTACATTGTAAAAGAAAAACTAAGCAGAAAACAGTTCCGAAAACTGGAGAATGGAAGATTCGCTAGCAATATGAGACTCGAAATGAAAGAATGCATAAATTTCACATCTTATTAACTTTTTATACAGCAATGAATACTAACTGATTAGTCCTACTCCGGTCTATCTTACTTAATTCAGACATTAGTAAGCAGTCATGTTTTTTATTCTATAACGCTTATTTTTTCCTAGTCAATACCTTTTTGTGTTTGTATAGTTCTTGGATTCTCAATTAGAAAAGGCGCAAGAGTTGCAAATATGATAAAAAGTGAAAATATTATGCCCCAGTGACTTTGGATTCTTTGAATCAATTCATTACTGGTTCCAAAAGTTTGGATCGAAATGTTTTACGGTGATTAATTATCATTTGGATAGAACATAAATGTCGCAAAAGCAAAAACGTTTGGATCGTTGTTTCTTTTTGACTTAGAGCTTAAAATAGATCATATCTTATACAACTTAAAAAACATAAAATGAACAAAATTATAACGCATTATCATTACTAACAACATGGTAAAAACGTATTCCTAAAATGTTTGCACCTTAAAATTCTCTTGACCTTAAATTAAGAAGTGGATGTAAATAAAGCAACAATGTATCTTAAATGAAGGAAAGTTGATGTGAATTTAGTGAGATGCATAATAACATTCTGTTTTAAATTTATGAAGATTTTTTGCAGAATTGAAGTTCATCTCTGAACTAACAGACGGCATAATTTCAAGGTGTAACCATTATAATTTTAGAGATAATTCTAATATTTTTTGTATGTATTCCTTTTTACTGTAAAATAGCAACTTTCCAGTTAATGCTCTTAGGAATAATGATTTACTTCCGAATACTTGAAGAAATTAACATTTCATGTCATGAAACCTACAGTTTTCCTTGTATCCGTATCAATTATTCAAGCTATTATATGTGTGAACAAATCCATTTACATTTTGCAACCTGCTTATTTTGTTACTATATTGCAATGATATCGTACATATAAATACTCTATACTTTTGCATGCAATTTATGTATCTTTCCTAATTATATCTTTATCGCCATTACCAGAACATTATTGCAGAGAAACAAGTCTATATGTCAAAATGTCTTACTCGTGTTGCTGAAATCGCTCGAAGGTGTTAGTTGACCGTTCGAAGCTAAGGATATAGTCGATGACCTCCCACCGCGAAAGAGTAACGCGAGACCGCATGATACATGCTTGTTTTGTTTCAAAATCCATAACTCAATTCAACTAGACATCTGAACCAAGACGTAACATAACAGCAGACATTACAAAACTGAAGAAATCCACACTTCATTTAAATTTCTTATCTTTCTAACTGTTATTTTCAACGCAGATGTGAAAATTTTTATTTGGAACTTACAATGCGATTTTTTGATATTTATTTCTCTAATGGCTATACCAAAATCAACTCATTACATAGAGTGCCTCAAGAAGAGTCTTATCACTTAGTTCGAGGTTAACATCGATTGTTGATGCAGCGTTGATTTAAGTCCTACACCTTGTGTTTTTCCTGGATGTTACATTTTTTCCCATCCACTCATAAGAACCACGCATGCAATGATGGGTCTTAAGATTACCAAGCTTCGTATCGCGTTCGTTGACCTGTATAATTGATGATTGTTGAATAGCATTATAGTACAATGGATCCTGTCGCATTTATAGTTATGCTTAACGTTATTGCGTCGCACGGATGAATTTGTGCATTCACGACTTCAGAGCATATTATATTGCTTAGTGGACATTATTACAATGGATTTAGAGGCGGTTTGACATCTTAAATTTGCACCATTCATTTAGATCAAGTCAATTCGTAATTCTAAGTCGTCCTTAGTAATTTCGGATTTATTTCCTGCCACCGTCAACACTTATGACTGAATTAGCTAAAGACATCGCTTTCAGTTTTTAATTATTTTGTCAGATATTACGAGAAAATGTAAACAAAAATTAAAAAACAAAAAGTGTTTTTTTTTCTTCACTTTTTTCGCACCATACTGACACAAGAAAACGCAAAAATACGTATTCTGAAAACCGACCATACGGGTCCTTCTCTTCGATTATTAACTAGATTTTTCTGGATTGGGTTCTCGATAAATTCATTTTACTATAAAAAAAATTCAAACTGACATGCAGTAAAGCTAAAATTTGTATAAGAGTTCGACTTTGTTTAAAATGAGCTTGATTTGAGTAATATTGATCGAAAATCTGCGCAGATCCTTTTTCAACTTATTTCTCTTTTAGGAAAGCAGTTTCACGTACAGACTAGACGTCGTCAATTTGTTTGGAATGGTAGTATTAGTCAAAGAGTCATTTTGCAATAGGTTTCCCGCCGACACTCTTGTCTCGTTCTCTTGTTACCTCTTACTCTCTCTTTCGTCCGGTAACTCTTGCTTCTCGCTCAGTTTGTAATTTGTACGTCGGTCAGCCTTGCGGCCAAGGTTGCGCAACGACTGCGAAGCAGGCAACACACGTGGTCTCGTTGGAGCTTTACGCACACTTTTGAGTATTTGCTCGCTCCTGTTACATGCACACACGTACTTGTGTGCCCGCCAATTGGCTTAAATGCACATTTACCCTACATCCTACTCAATTACATAATCGGCCAGTTTCTCTTTCACTATCTGTTGATCTTAGAAAACGAAATAAATATGGGAAAAATGTCCAAATAATAAAATATACTACAAGTCTTTAAAATAAAAACTGTTTAGATCTCTTCCTTAGTTGAACATCCATTTTTCCGTGTTGTTATTGAAAGTTATTAGTCATTCGTTTGATTAGTTTTTTTTTAATTGACGACCTTTATTAGCATCGTTTAAACTATCACTCAAGATGACCCATAAGAAATCATAGACTATAAAAGTATGGATAATTAAAACTCGTTAAGTACCCGCATGTCTTGTACGAGTGTGTCAAGTCGTTCTCACTCCAATGTTGTCTAATGTAGGAGAAATGACTCGGCGTATCTGCCAAGGCGTAAGGTTCGTTCGCATCTCAAGATCTCGAGCATTCGACCGCAGTCTTGACTAGATGCTATCAATTAACGATAACTAACCTCTTAAAGGAGCGTGGTGTGGTTTGCTGCATATATACTGGGACGGAAGGGTGTGTGATGAGCAAAGTACATAGGCAGCCGTTGGTTGTGCGGAGGATTTAAAGGCACTTGTGCATCTGCAGCCGACGCGCAACTTCTATTCATAGACAGAACTTACTGGTATGGAAACACCCACTGACCTGATATCGAGGGCTTCGGAAATCTTGTTTAAAGTCACTATATAATCAAAAAATGAAAGATTCAGATTTGCAAGATTTCAGAGATCCCAAGATTCAGCGACTCAAAAACAGCTGAAAATCAATTTCAAATCTCACCGAAAATCTTTTAAATCTAAAATCTTCAAAAATCGTCGCGAATATTAAAGAGTCCCTTGAGAGAATCTTAAAACAATAATTCCAATTTTGGAAGACTTTGCGTTCGCGGAATTTAAATGATTTCAGAAGTGAATAACCCTTCGTCTGGGATGCGAAATATTCTTTGGATAAGTTGTGAAAGCAGTTGAAAGGGTTGCAGATAGTCCCTGATAGAAGCTTGTACTATTTGGACTCGATTTTTATATAATTTGTGTAAGAAAAAAATTGATTTTACCGGCAACAAGTCATGGGCCCAGAAGCGAGTACTATCAAGCTTCCGGGTAACGAATTGATCTGGAGACTAGCTTGCATTCATTGTGGCGTTGGATTTGGCTTTGAAGCTTCGTAAACCCATTTTCCAATCTTTCGAAACTCTGTTGAATGGTTCTCCGAATCTTAACTTTAATCCGGTTGCAAGCGGAAAGCACGAGTCTTTTTACGAGTGCTATTATTTGAGCATGCTGGCAATCGAAAGTTTAAACTAGCTCGCTTCGATCGTTACGCAGGAGAGTAACGAGAACTCGTTGAGAGATAGGAGAAACCGCAAAGGAATCATGCACGCTCTTTACTTTAGATAACATCTGCCCGAACTTTAACCAATCTGAAAAGAGTATGCAAGAACAAAGCAAAGGGAAATAAGGAATGGGAAATGTACTTCCTGATTGTGTTTAATTTGATTTTTCTGTCAATTATTAAGCTAGCAGCTCAAATTTATTCGGACCTACACTATTATTAAGACGTCAGAGCGGGACATCAAATCAAAATGGTTGGTTGTAGGTATTCTTTGGTTATGAATTATTGTTAGAAACGGCATGGGATGAGCTCGTACTGGCACATACCGCGATCTTGGTCACTTTGTTGCGGGTCCGAGTCGTTGGCACTGGCGTGCAGTCGCGGGTGGGTAGGTGCAAAAACACTGCGAGAAGGACGGAGCAGAAGGCCGACAACCGCGTCAGGTAGCATCGCGCAAAAAGTTACCTCAATCGAGAATCTGCTAACGGAAGCGACGTGCCAGTCTGTTCAACGTTGCCGGACATCCTTGTTTTTTCAATTTGTTGGGCTATCCAGTCTTCTACTCCTCCTCAATATCTTCGTAGATTGATATCGATAACGCCAGACAGTGACTAATAGAAATTGAATATAATGTACTAAAAAAGAGGATACTTTTGTACAGTGCATGCATTTTTTCATTTGTAGACTTTCTTCATTGGACAGATTCTGTTGATTTCGTCACCACTGAGAAGAGACATCTCCTACCAAAGATTCTACTGTTGCCATTTTACTTCTATACTTGAACTACGGAGGGAGGTGTCACGTCTAGTAACGGTTATTCGTAATCAGTCAACTAAGAATTATCGTTTGCTTTCCTTTTTGTTAGCATGTTTTTGATGACATGGATACATACGTACAGGTTTCTTAGATAGAGGAATGCAAACAGAATTGCTAGATTCGAATACTTTAAAAAAATGTATCTTCAAATTTTGAATCCTTCTTCAGTTTTAATTCGATTTACCTGTTTGTTGAATAGAGAATTTCATGCTTACTCATCATATATTAAAATTATTAGTCATTGTTGCTAAAGAAATTTCGGTAGATGTGAGGCAGAAGTGTCTTGTGTCAATACAAAGAGCGAGAGAGGGTTCCAATCAATGTTTGTTCAGGACCAACAGCCACTCGCGTTACATGGGATCCATTAGTACGGTATTCCATTATCGCGTTTCAAAGGTTGTGATTCTCCGCACTGCATACAATTGTACAACTTCAATGAACATTGCTATCCGTATAGGATGAACAATTTGCCTTTGCTCTTTTCCAATACATTTTTATAATGAGATGGATAACATTAAGATGAATCGTGTGATAATATTTTGGCACAATAAAGTATATACAGGTAAATAATTGTAGGAATAAGGTATCCATCGATCTCCAAACTGGTATTTCAGATAGGAAGCGGCTTTCTACAATCTCTTCATTTTTCTCACCTTGCTTCTTTTCTGCTCCATTTTGTTTCGATTTTCTGTTTAAATTCCTCCTCTACTGCTCTTTCACCTCCTATCCTTTTATCAGCCATTATGTCTCCTTTATTTTCATGCTGCTTCAATTTTTATTTTTATTTTTACCTATAGCTTATTCGTATGCAAGCCTTCTTTAAGGTTCATTCGGGTATCCTCATTTTGTTTTCGTATTTTTATTTATTTGTTGCTTCTTTTAATTGCTCTTATAACTTTTAATTACATATATTTTATTTTTGCCTCTTACTGAATTCAAAATTTGACTAGATTGACTTAATTTTCACTGAATCACTATGCTTACATTTATTTCAGTAAATTAAAAAAAGTTCTTCTTTCTCCTATTTTCCACTTTAAAAAACACTTCAAGTAGGATAAGTAGGGAAACGAATAGTAACAGTGTCTTTTCTTTCTGCTCTTCCTTTTTTCAATCCATTCCTTTTTCTTGCTTTTCCTCCTTTTTCCATTCTTCTCTCTCTTCCTTTTCGTGAAGAGTTTTCGTCATCCTGCTCCTCTTTTGGTCTTCCTTTAGTTTCCATCTTTAGCTCCTGGGGAACTTAGTGCCGTAATTATCCGCCTTAACTGCCGTTACTGTTAGTCAACTCGCACGCAGTGCGTCCCTTTGTCTCACAGTTCGTACAGTTTTGCTGCCTACCTACGACGTGTTCGCTGCAACAGGTCTGCTACGATTTGATCTGGCCAGTACGCCAAAGGCGCCACCATTCTTCTTACTCAAGCCTCACAAGGGGATTGTCCTCTGGCCAAGAATAGTAATATAACGACGATCTAGATTTATCGCGTACGCTGCTCCCGACACCAGTCCCCTCTGCCACGTCTACACTAAATAAATACATATTTTCATGCTACCTCATTTTAGCCCGCAGTTTCAAGCTTCGCGTTTAAATAGCTTCAGTAAAATTACCAACATACCCTGTAGGAGTCGCTCGGCTGGTTACTAATTATGAATCCGACGCAGAGCAGGCATATAGGAATATATAAGGTATTCATCGAATCGGATCAACTTTAATATCGCCAAAGATAGTGTACCAGATTGAATATGTATTAGATTGAATGGTTGCATGTGTACTCAGATTTATGTTGCATCGAATATTCAGTCGGCTAATGTCGGACATTTGTGACTTCCGTTTAACGTTGACCTCGACATCTGTGACTTTCTATTTAGCTACTAGATAGCTACTACGCTGCAAGAGATTTGCTGATACATAAGTCTAGAACTTTACGACAATAGAGAGAAGATATCCGTAAGAGATCCTCGTAAAACGTAATAATTCGCGCAGCTAACGTCCTTTGGTTATTACGCACTGTGCGCACTGTACTACGTGGTTGTTTCTTCATGATGCTATTTCCGAGACAATTTTCCCCCGTTACGTGTAGAGGTTGGAAGGTCCGAAAGTTGAAAGTGAGAAAATCGTGAAAATTACCAAAGCTTATATTTCAGGCACTAGATGGGAGGAATGGATATGCAGCGTCATCCGTTTTTCACACAATAGTGGCCGGTAAAGCTAGGTTCACATCGTATATCTATTCGAGGTGCAGAAAAGCTGATTTAATACCTTGTCCCCGTTACTACCGAACTGACGTCGCGCACGAAAAGCAAGAGAACCACTCTTGTCATGATCAGTTGCTTCGTTCTCCACTAAAAAATGCATGGCTAAACAGCTGATTCTGAATACCATTTTTGAATACCATTTACTAAAATTTCTTAAACAACAAATCACCGTCCCAACTCGTGAAATCTGCCCCAATATTTCGAGCACTAAACCAGCTAGCGCAAGCTGTTACTCCTGATGAAAGTTAGAAAATAGTCCTTTCACTGACTTGAACAAACTACGCAGGGAGGTGCCTTGTCTTCAGTTTGATATTCGGTAAACGCCTGAAATAAATTAGCTTTGAGGATATTCTGTTAGTTGAAGGTGACATAGTCTGGAGTGTAGATACTAGAGTTGCCACTTCCGGTGTGCTTTTCGCCTTGACCATCGAACGACACATATCTTCCCTATGCATCTCTGTCCTGGAGGGTGATGCGGCGGGACCAACGAAACCGGTGTTCACCAGCCCGTACATAGAGTAGGATGGGGCTTCGTCCGATTCGATTAAACAATGGAACCACTCTCTGTACTCTCCGCTCGACTGGCGGTGGCAGTGTATAAATCAGGAAGACGACTGTACCCACCGTACCAGGGAATATAGAACGGCGAGGAACGACCGGGCCCGGGGGCAGGAGGGTAGAGTCAGCCGCGTTGCATCCGGCGCAACCAAACGACCTCGATGCATTGTGGGAGACTCCGTGACTGGAATCTTGCCTTCGTCACTACCTCCATGCCATCGCATGAGCTCGCTGGGCTCTTCGACGAGGATCTACTTTGTCTTCCTTGTTGCCGTCGCCTGGCCACGGTTATACTACTTATCCCAAGACATTGTGAAATATAACTGGAAGAAATGCGATCCACTATGGTCAGTCCTGAATAAGACCCAGATCCAGACTGACGTATATAGAAATCACCCTGTGCATAATTAAACAGTGGTCTTCTACCTTCTTCATCCAGGAAGAAAATCATCTCAAATATCCCTTTTGATGTTAAGGCCAGGTTCTCTCTGCAGGTTTCAAGCTATACGCGAATGAAAATGAGCCATCAAAAATCAGATTTGGTTGCTTTCCTCCACCTCACTTTATCATCTTTGTTCTTCATGCAGAGATACTTTTTGTTATTCTTTTATGATCCTCGTATGTCTTTTCATTTTTCTTATCGATCCGCTTCTTCGTTACCTTCAGATTCTTCTTTCATAAACCTCCTCTTTACGTTTCCTGTTGCTTTCCTTCTCTCTTTTTATTCCGTGCATCCTGCGCTCCTTTTTATTCGCAATCTAGTCTATTCTCGTGCTGTATGTAACCGAAATCGCTTATTTGTTTTTTGCCAACTACAAAATTTTTAGAGGAATTTAAGCCCCCCAAATTCCCATATCTGTTTTGACACGTTTCCGTTTTGTGATACACAATCCTTATCAAGAAACTACTTCCATGAATCACGCTCATTCAAGTGTATTTCCGAAGCCTTCTTACATTCTGCCACAATTATTGTGGAACTGTACTTCAACTTCGTTAATTTACGGGTACTCGTTAAGGTTCTCACGTTTCGTATTTCAGGGAGATACTGATTACTTTATCATTAAAATGCTAGTGGTTCTCAATCTGATGTAATTATAACGAGCACAAGATTTTTTCAGGCTTAAAGCAGATCGTTAGCTTCCTTTCCTAGTCAAGTTCCTTAAATGAACGCCAATTATTCGTTAATAAGAAGAACAGGGTCCGCTTCACGAATTGTGCATCGACTGATTTGTGAATGTGATGCAGTTGTGAAATAATTGAGTGCTAACATGAGTTTACAATATCCGGAAACATTCTTTCTAGGCGATAAGAGCTAGCTGCATTTGTTCATTTGTATGTTGACTTGTTTAAACAAAACCTGCGAATCGTGGAAATTCGTTACTCATTCATAAACCGACAAACAACGCATAATAATCACAGTTACGGGTCGATGTAAGAACTTCATTCCATGCCCACGTAATAAAGAAATTATCCTGTGCTAAGCAAGTCTCATCGACCCACGATTTACCTACGCCTTGATGAATTTCTTTGATTCTGAGATTCGTTTGAAACAAAGGAAAAATTACAAATGAAAAGACTTTCTGCGATCTTTCCGCATTTTTACAACTTTTTCATACAGAAAGATTCTCGGATGATGACTCGTGGTAAGTAATTAAATTTACATTTAGTACTAAGTAGCTAAAGTTTGTTGTAGTTGGGAAATTAAAGAGGATGATACCTTCTTATTAGAGATGGATTAAAATCTTGCTAAATGCATTGGAACATTGGAAAATCATCCAGTGGATATTTTCCAACATCAAGTTGAATAGAGTTTAAAAAGCTAACAACTTTTATATATTCAGAAATGATCTATAATAGATAGTTTTTAAGTAGACAAGTTTTGCATTCATAATAATAGCCACAATATGGCAACTTTTTGGAATCAATAATAGGCTTCCGCGAATTTGATCTGATTGGCCTGAAAACTCGTCGGTCTTTTCATGAAGTGTTCAAAAATCAAGAATATCTTAGCGGTTACTCGAGAGGGCAAGCTAGGGAAAAACAGCAGAGTATGTTATTTAGTTAATGAGTACATATTTTACGGTGAGTGAGACTAATCAAATCTTAATAGTGGCGCTAATGAGAAGGCGTGCAGAAAGAAGGGTACATAGATGAAGAGCGGTATTAAAGAGAAGAGTGGCGCGAAGAAGAAGAAGAGGAAGGAGGAGGAGGAGGCGGAAAGAAGAGTGCACTCTCTTGCATTAGCCTCTGCGGTTTTGCGGGGTCTTTCCTCGACCACCACCTAGCCGCATTCCAACTTTCATTCGTCTCACGTTCTCGCAACAATTATTATTATTCTCCGACGCGACTTTTGCAATTTTATCTTTCTCCTTCGAGGCAGCCTCTTCCTTCGCTCTTCTCGGCCACCCGCGGAATGCGTATAATTATGAACACGTGACTTCTTTAATTTCCTGTCCGGATTCAACGCGGAGTCTCGACCAACCAATTTCCTCCTACCTCGGTCCTACAATCGGAAAACGCGACTCGCGGCTTTTCGCTCCGACTACATAGTGACCGCATCGCGCGGTTCATTCTAAATCACCTTTTTCCCTCAATTCGAATAAAATGGAGAGGACTGCCTGTTTTATCGGACTGGCGCTTACGTCAGCTGTAGTGAATTTCCATGTCTGGTTGACGGTATTGAAAAGCTTCCCTTCGATATTGAACGAATGCCGGTACTCTGTTGCCCCGCATTGCGGGTTTATTCAGAGAACGTTGATCAAAGCAGGCCACGTACTTCGTTCCTGTGGCCCTGATCGTGGGCTTGCACTTCGCCCAAGCAACTATCCAAACTTTTCAGTTTGAGAAATGCTCATCGAAATGTATATTTATTTGGAAAATCTTAGCTTCCAGTTAATGATTTGAACCAGTAGACCGACCATTCTTTGATTTAATTTGACGCTATTTAAAAAGCTACAGTGTGGTGTACAAAGAGTGGTGAAATATTTCACTTTTTCTGAAGAACGTTTAGAATACGGGGTTGACAAAGAAGGATTTTAGAAGAGTTAACTGTATGGAATTGTTAATTTTTTTTCCAGTAAATGGAATTTGATCTGTAACACAAAATGATGTTCGTACAGTGATTCTACCTCTTTTTGAGGCGAACAAGTTGTTTGCTTATTCTGATTTTGCAAAGGATGTCGAAACAGGTTTCAAGTATTGAATCGTGAATTCATCGATCGTGGAGAGTTCGTCTCGATCCAACGGAGAGAATCGAGTATAAGAGAGGAACCGAACCAGAACCAGAAATCAGAACCAGTCTTGAATCCTCCTCTCCGTGAGGTACGCATCAAGTGACCTACGACCTGAGAACCAGGGCACCGGCTGCTTTCTCACGTAACAGTTAGGACACTTCGAAGAGCACGAGAGCTCTCATCCTGTTTTTACGGCTCGTGAGATGGACAGTCGTATAAAATCACTCTCGATCCTTGAAATAAAGCGGAAAAGCTATTGTTCCGATTTTGTCGTTCACTCAACGTGGAATGCTACCCTAAACATCTTTTGCTTCTCTAGAGTATTTATAAACACCCCGCTTTTCCTTGACTATTTTTGCGTGTATTTGGAATTTATAGTTGTCTATTTCTGATTTTGGATTAAAAATATTTTTCTAATAAGGTATCATATTATGGAATGATTAAACAGTTTAACTAAGCTTGATGTTTTCTGGTTTCATGATTCTTAATGATAGGAGAAGAAATTGTCTTTTGTCGACCATATAAGGGCTTGGGCCTGCATCATGGTGTCATGATTCCTTGTCTCGCTTAATCACTTCCATAACAAGCCATTTTTCTGAAGAAAGCAATTACGATCACGTTCGTAGATGAAAGATGGGAATTTAAATGGCAGTGGTTTCTTCATGTAACTTGAATTGAATGCTTGGAGAGCCTCATTTTCAAGGGAGTCCCTAACATTTCATGGGTTTATTTAATTCGAAATAATAACACAACCGAATTGCTCCTCGAGTTTACAAATAGGTTTGTGATAAAATCTAATAGCGTATTTTGGTAAAGAAACGCTACAAGATGTTTATATTTATAACTTCATCCAATTCCTTGCTGTTTATTTAAAAAAACGCGCTATAGGACACCTTTTTGATATTTCACGAAGTTAATTTTGTATTTATATTTGCAACTGCACTTTTAGAGTACAATAACACCTTACATTAAGTTCTTGTGCAAGAATGCTTAAGATACTGTAATATAATGTAAGTCCTTCCTTTTGAAGGACTCATAGTAATTTTTTGTGGCATATTGCTGCTATAATTATAAGAGTTCTTTGGGAGAAACGAGGGCAAGATTTGCAAGCGATTCTAGGGCAAAAATATTTTATCTCGAGGGTTGTGGCGACACCGATCGTATGGCAAACACACGCGCGAATGGCGCGACTCGCAATCGTACCAACACCGTTCCAGTCGAGCGTCGCGTCGAGTCGCACGATGCACGAGCACATTGCATGATCGCTGAATTATCGGCGGGCAACCGCACCATAAATATGTATGCACGAGTATTCCGGATTGCGGGATGCACGAGAAGCGTGTGCAACTGCCATACCAGTCGGTGCAAAACCACCCTTAAACTCGGCCACCCCTTGTATATTTGGCTGACGGTGTAGTGCGCACGCGTGTCTATCCCTAGTTAGTCACTTATCCTTGCTACTTCGCAGCTTTTAGAATTTAGAGGCTCGTTCTAGAATAGGCAAAGTAGGAGGTGTGAGAGGTTGAAGAACGAGAATGAGAAGGAAGAAAAAGGCGTTCCTATTTTCATCCCTCGGCACCCTTTGTCGTCTGAAATATGCGTTTCTGCAGCAGGCGTATCTGTAGGTGCGCGTCTGGTGTCTCCTTTTCTTTCCTTTGTTCTCTCTTCTATCCCACCCTCCCTCTTTTAACAAGTGCAACTCTCCCGGTGATTAATCTCGCCGCCAGCATTCCCAAAGGATACTTAGTCCTGATCTGTAGACACTATCCTTGACTCACGAGCAGTTCTTTTCCCTTTTCCCTTGATGCTGATCTCACCTGCTCATGTTTTCATATTACTTTGAAGATTTAATCTAAGTTTGTTTGAATTTATAATCGATCATTATAACCCAGTAGAAACATGAATAAAGGAGGGTGAATTTGAAATAATTCACCTCTAGAATTTCAACTGAAATACTTCTAGCACCCGCCGAAGGTAATTTCCAATTATTTCCATATCATTTAATACTAAAAAATTCTGATTATTCTGTCGCCGTTTGATTTGTAGAAGGGACGTGCATATCAGATTTGGTACTTCAGGTGTTGCGGAAAAATTCTATTTATTTCTTAGTCAAATTCAAGAGTAGCATTTTCACATTTATTTTCATTTTTCCTGAAAATCGAACTTTTGACATGCACAATTTCAATACAACAGTGAGCTTGGATATTTATCTTTATTTGACTGTTCTCACTAATTCCCAGTTGATAGGTCAGGTTATTTTCAGACAAAACTCGACAAAGAGAGTTGGTAAATTTGGGAGACATAATGAGCATAATGGAAGTGATTGATTTCTGTAGAAACTTATTGTAATGTGCTTTGAAGTAAACATAAATTCTTAATTGGAAGTAGATATGGAATTTCATAGTCAGCCGCGCAGATGCTCACACCTCATTAACCAGGTAGTTAGCAGGGTTAACTTATATAGTACTAATTTTTATTATCTTAATATCAACAATCTGCGTTATTCTCTAATCAGAATGCACTATAATAATTTTGTTCCGCGCATATATATTTTCGTCTCGCATCTCTACCCCAAATACACCGCCTTTCAACTCTTAGCTAACGAAACCTGCTTGCATCCACTGTTCGGCTTTCATCGGGTGATTTACAAATAACAGTGCACAAAGCCGGTTTTAATGGCTTGACTTAAAAAGGACTTATGCCCTGTACTGATGTACATGTAGCTTGAGGGGAAATCGTCTCTAATGATGGCAAATTTTTGTTCGACTCTCATGATTTGAGGATTGATACTCTATAGAGTATCTGCTAAAATACGATTCCATCCAATTACTTTCCTATATTTATCCATCTCAGTAAGTAGGTTTTTGGCAGTGAGAACAAATTCTTTTTATTAAAAGTGTATATGCTGTTCGCGTTGCGAATAGCAGAATTTAGATATTCCAGAAGGAGAGAAAATATTGCTGGTTGAAATTTCATGCGCGGTTGAACTATCGATAAGGTTCCCTTTTTCTTTTAGCTTTAATGTTATGAAATTCTCTGAACGGGTGGATCTTTTTATTGGTGTAGAAATTTAGGCAATATGAGTTCAAAGGTATATAAAATCGATATTTATTAAATTATGAAAGCGTCAATATATGAGTACTACTGTATTACTGCATTACTGTATTACTGTATTACTGTATTACTCTACTGCGTTACTGTATCACTGTTGGTTATAAAGTAAGGAAGGGGGAAAAAAGCACGAAAAAAACGTAACTTTTTTAAATTTTGAAATAAAAGTCAGCAAGAAGAAGCGAAACTAGAAACTTTTCTCTGATACTATGGCTCGATAAAAAGAACTTCCACCTTATCGTAATCAGCAGGAGGTAAACACTTTACTTTTCTTAATTGACAAGTACAATATCTGTTTACGCACCAAGAGCAAGCGATTCGTAAGAAGGAAAGTTTTTAATGTTAGTGATGACAGTATTCGACAGCGGAGAACAGTAGAATAACTTTTAAAAGATCCTTGGTGGTGGAGAGAACAATACGAGGGGTTAAGTTAAGAGGTAGAGGTTATGGGGTTGGGGGTGAAAGGACAAAGGGACTGGGAGGTGGATTAATGTGGAAAGATTCGTCTCATCGTTGTCGTTGAGGAAAGGTTCTTTTCTCGTGGACGTTGGACGGAGCTGTAGGGACAAGATAGCTAGAGAGGAAAAGAGAGAGGGAAAGAGATTGAATCCACGTTCGCATTCCGAACAAACAAATGAATAACGCTGACGACCGGAAGGGGTGGGACGCGACGAGCCCTCGTTTCCGAGTTCCGGCGCATTACGGATAATTAGATTGGATTCCGTTTGTCCGCCTCGCTCGGCTCTGAACGACTCGTTGCAAAATGATTTCGTTGCTATTCAACTTCGCACCCTGCATACAATATATATATATGTGTGTGTGTGTTCTTTTCTTCTCTTTTGTCACTGATTCTCTTCAACAGAAATTAATCGAACATCATTATGGTTATAATTTATACTTAATTTCGCTCTATAAGCTCGCCCTCATTTTGATTAGAAAAAACTAAGGGGAAATCAGTACAAGGTAGATGAAAAAAACTTTTGAAGTCCTAATATTGATAAGTAATGCACAAGTGGGCAAATTATTACATTCCAAATTAAAGCTGGAGCATTCATTTTAAAGAAAGTAATCTCATCACGTGAATTATATTAGCCGTTTATTCTATATTTATATTTTATAACGTGTTGCAATTTTATTCAAATGATACTCTTCTGGTACGAAGTAAATATTCACATTTTAAGCCTTTTCGATCAGTTGTCGAAAGACATTGTTTACACATTCGTGGAACAATACTCCAATATCCAAGCCTAACCTGTCACGAATGTATTTATCTATTACCGACTAATACTAAGGAACCAGCAAAAGAATAGTGAAAGCAATTTAATTCCTTTAAAAATGATACTCTGCCAGCAAGTTACTGTTAAAAAGGCCGATTATAAAATTCTTTTTCAATATTGCTGCTCATAAAAAATACTACAGAACTGTTTTTTCAAAACCCAGTCACTTTTTACAGTTGAGAATTACCTTACACTGAAGTTTTTCTTCTGGGCGATTTCCGATAAGTTTATCATTCTAATTCCCAGCCATTTTTCAAATTTTCACACACATTCGTTTTTTGTCATTTCACGCGGCAGTAAATAATTGTCCCTATTTTTGCATAATATATTCTATAAAATGCCCGTTCAGGTTCCATAATTATTCATCATACCATAAAATAATAGAATATTTCGAAACATTGAAGATAAAATCAAATAACTCGTGATAATAGTAATTTTCCCATAGTTTGAAACATTTTTACGCATGCAGTGTGCCGCATGATGTTACCTTTTGTAGGAGCTATATCTGTTTAAAATACATTCTCATGCCAAATACATTCCTTGATGTCTCATTTTTATATTATCATGCTCTCTAGAGTTAGACTTAATTTTTTTTCAATCTGCCCGCCGCGCGGGAATATTCTCATCGCGAACAGCGCGCTTCGCTTGCAAGTTTAAGCGAGCAACCAGAACTTTCCCACTCTAGACAAACCACATAAGATTCTGTCGGCTCTCGTGCTTCGCGCTCGATAATGGGTTCCGTTGTGCTTCGAGCTCGGATATTTATTATTTGCACTTGGAATGCTTGAATGAAACCAGTGAAAAAATCTCTTTTAGATCGCAATTTTTTCAGGCATCTTCGTACTCTGAATTTTCTACATAAAGAAGTATAGATGAAGTTTAATTTGCTTCAAGCACTTTCGCGCTCGATTTTCGACAAACACTTTTAAATTTATATTCATTTTCTGAGCTATCTTACAATAAAAAGCTACAATGGTTTCTTCAGACTTTTTTTTCCTACCTTGCGTTATTAGGCCAAAAATATGAATTTTTTATATCACTTCTGATAGATAAGACAAAAACTCCTCCAATATAAGCGAAAGTATTGTAAGGAATGGAGGTCATGTAAACCGTTAGGGGACACATCATGTATACAGAAGACGACTTCTTATGTATATCGCGTCTTTTGGCGTAATATTAGAAATTTCTATTTTTGCATACCAATTTCGATAAATAAATTATAAACGACGAGTTCTGTCGAAAAATGATTAAAAAAATTTTGGAGGAATTTTTAAAAGTTCAAATTCCTCGAAAAATTTTTCTCCATATTTCCCGTCGCTTGGTTTAAAATCTTTATTTTCTATTTTTTCATAGTATTATCGATAAATGAAACTAAATTGACAAGTTTTATAAAAAAAATTAGGACTTTTTAAAAGCTGCAGTTCCTCGCTAAACTTTTTTTCCGTAACTCATGTTGTTTTGTTCAAAATTTGAATTTTCGATTTTTTTAATAGTATTGTCGATAAATAAAACCAAAATGACAAGTCCTGTCAGAAAATGGTAATAAAAAATGTTGCAGGACTTTTCAAAAGATCTCATTTCTTCACAAGACATTTTCCCAGATTTTGCGTCGTTTGGCTCAAAATTTGAATTTTGGATTCTATTCATATTTTCTTCCATAAATAAAACCAAAATGTCAAGTCTAATCAAAAAATGGTTGAGAAAAAAATTGTAAAAAAAATGTAACTGCTTTGTTTAACTTTTTTTTACAGAAAATTAACAGAGCAAATAAAACTATTCGCTTGAAAATCCAACTTCTTTTGGTTGAAGTCTGACCTTTGTGGTTGAAAATGCGATCGTTCGGTTGAAGAATCAGCTTCGTAGGTTGAAAATTTAACTATTTTATGAAAAAAACAACTTATTTGTCAAAAATTTATCTTTTATGGTTGAAAATTAACTTTCTTGTTGAAAATTGATCTTCTCGGCTTCAAAATCAAATGTTCTCTAAAACACTTGACTTTTGAGCGAGAAAACTCAACTCTTGATAAAAGTTCGTCTTTTTGGGTTGAAAATTTATCTTTTTTTCTTTAACATTTCCTCCGTTTTGTTAAAAATGCAATATATTTCGACTTGAAATTTCAGCAATATGGCATCTAAATTAATATTATTTAAAAGAAATTATTCTCCGATTCTCTTGAAAAATCACCATATTTGTCCTGTTTTACAGAATTTTCAGCAATGAATATATATATATATATATATATATATATATATATATATATATA
>CAKNXH010000709.1:44011-71581 GCA_932178445.1 Andricus quercusramuli | reverse complement strand
CAGCAGTAGCTGAGCATCATATCGAAACAGGACATAGTATTTTATTTGACAAAACAACCGTCATTGCCAAAACGTACAATAAATTTCCAAGAAAACATAGAGAAGCAATCGAAATCTTGAAACACCCTAATAACATCAATAGGGACAATGGATATAATACCAATCCGATTTGGCTTTCCGTCCTCCCGGGTTTTTAATAAAAAAAAAAGACTTGATTGGCCAATCAAGTTCAAGCAGTCCCCACTATGGGGCACTCTGGACAATCACAGGCATCGTAGAGAATACATATATAAGAACAACATAACCTGAAACTTCAGTTTCAGGTCAGCCCTGAAGAAGTGAACTGCAATGTTCACGAAACGTCGGCAACATTCATAGTTTCGCACACGATTGAAACCCGAAAAATCTTTAAATTTTAAATTCTCAAATTTAAATTTATTATAATGAATCATCGTGAAAGTATCAAATCTATTATAGGCAGCATATTGTTGACAGAATACGAGTACTATCTAACGCTAGGAGAAGTCTAGATGGGCCAGTCTAGGTGGGCCAGAGAAAATCAACAGTTTTTATCTGATCCATTTAAACTCTCCCATGACCCTCCAGTTACTGTCGACCATCTGCCCAAACCAGAGGAGGTCAAAGCATTTTAGAGAGAAATCTACGAATTCCAACATCCACTTAGAGAAGGCTCAAGGAACATAAATAGCTTCAAGGAGTTGTGCAATGCCCTCATAACACCTGAGGAAGAAAGCCCACCTATCACTACCGAGGAGGTGAAAAACTTATTAAGACGCATGAAGAACTATTCCCCTCCGGGACCAGATGGTATCAAGACCTTTTGGTGGAAGAAGTTTTCTTTAACTCATCAGCATCTGGCCTGAATTTTCAGCTCATACCTAAAGTCAGAAGAGCCTATTCCGCAGTGGTTGGTGGAAGGGCGCTCAGTGCTCCTGCCGAAGATGGACAACTTAGCTGACCCTAAGAATTACAGGCCAATAACTTGTCTGAAAAACCTAATTCAACCTGATTCAACCTCCCATAGACTTATCATCTGTCTGTTAGAAAGCTTAAAGGTTCGTTCACACATCGTCAGGTGCATAGCGAGATTAATGCCGCTTCGGAAAACCAGATTTACTATCTCATCTGGAAAACATCGTTTGATCCCTAACAGTGTTACCTTTCAGAGAGGTGTATTTCCGGGCGACCAAGAGCCCTCTCCTTTTTTGTCTCACATTATTGCCACTATCTTTTGCACTTCGGAATTCCGAAGGGTACCTCTGTGACAAACCTGGAAGTCGAAAGCATAAGGTCACTCATGTATTTCACATGGATGATCTCAAGGTCTATGCAAAAAATAAGGAGAAATTACATCTAGCTCTAGACGTGGGCAAGAAGTACACTCAAGAGATTGAAATGGAGTTTGGGTTAGAGAAATGCGCCAATTGTCGAAAATGAGAAGGGCCGCCTATACTGGAACTTCATATTCTCGACAATTGTTTCTGTTACGGACTCGAGGCCTGACATAGTTCTCCATGACTTCAAGAAACGAACCATGTTCGTTATCGAATTTTCGGCAACAGCTGACAAAAACGTCATAGCCAAGGAGGATGAAAAGAAAGAGAGGTAGGAAGATCTTATAAGGAAATTGCGACAGTCATACCAAGCTGAAAAAACCAGTTCTCGTTAGATCACTGAAGTTAAGCAGTGTTGGGCGCGGTTAGTACTTGGATGGGTGACCTTCCGGGAATGCTACTAACTACGTGCTGTTGGCATGTCGTGGGTGTGGTGAGCCCACACTTGTAGTTATTTACTACAAGAAACTATCCACCTAGAAACACTACCCGAATCGGGTAGAGTCACGCCTACCCCGAATGAAGGGAAATGGCTCAATGGTATACAAACATACCCGGAATATTCTGTTAAGCTAATCATCTTAATCATCGGCGCTCTTGGAGGTGCCAAGGTTTCACTTGTTAATAGTCTTAAAAGCATCGCTGTGTGTCAACAAAAGGCTGAGACACTTGCAGGGAAAATGCAGAAGGTAGTCGTCCTTGGGTCGCTCCGTATCTTCAGAGTGCACGAGACTTTTGCCGTATCATGGTATTGAATTCGTCGCAGACTGTAACCACCTTTTTCACGCTCGTGCGACGTGGTGGCAGCTGCAATTTTGCCGGGATTTCGCTGGAAGCGGGTGCAATTTTTCAGATTAGCACACGCTCCCGGTGAAATCCTGCGTTTGTCCATATGAAAAACTTGGAAAAAAATGCTTTGACATGCGCAGTTATAATTTTTAGTAGACTAATGCAACGGTTTAATGGCCTTTGTTTGCTTGCTGTCGAATACTGGTCAAATTGAAATGCTGTCTAACTCCTAGCGAGGCCGAAACACGACCACGTGGTCTACTCTAACACAAATGTCAAAGGATCTACAACCCTGAATTTAGCTATAGATATAGATTTGAAAATTCGGGAATTTATTTAAAAAAAAGCAATTGCCCTATCAAAAAACTGAAGACATATCTGGATTCGTCTCGGGCACATCTGTAGTAGTATTTCGAATTATACAAAAAAAAATATTTTCAAAGAATTAAATTGTTATAAACAATTCGGAATTCAATGTAAACAAATGCATCAGTCTGAAACTAGTTTCAAGCACATTAGTAGATACTGCTTCCCTTGTACGGGGAAGTTAGTTCGTTTGGTAACCCTGATCGGAAAAGGTCTTTTATAAAAGAGAAGTCCTGCAGTATAGTTAAGGCATAATAAAAAGTATTTACAAGTTATTTTTCTGACCGTTCAGACTACGTCATTTTCTAGTTTTCTGCTGTTTTTGATTTTCTTTCTGGTCATTAGTAATATATTTCCCTACAATTTATATATCTGTAGTAACCTAAAGTGAAAAAATCGTTGCAAATAATTTACTTCTACAATATTCATTGCAGTTACCGAATCTGATAATAATTTGTTCACTTGAGATTACAAATGTGTGACCCTCAGAGCAAAAGCGAGACAAGTCCTATGTTAAAACATAGTAGTTGTCTCGCTTTGACACTGATTCGCTCATATGACACTACAGAACTTATATTGGCAAATAATTTCCTTATCTACCTGTAATGGATAGAGATATTTCCCTTCAACTGTTGCAGATATCCACATGTAATACCTACAGATGAAAACTTATAATCGTTACAGGTTTTCGTTTGTAATAATTACAGATTTTTTATGTTAGCGTTGCAAATAAAACCTGTTTCATTTACAGACCTTCGCTATAGAACGTTTGCGATAAGGCTGATTGAAATTCTATGCTTCCATTATATTATCGTAGAAAACCTGTAACGGCTACAGATTTTTCGGCAATTTGAACGGCCTTTTTTTCTTTGTGCTGTAGTAGATCTAATGGCATTTAAAAACAAAAAGCTGAGCTTTCTTCCAAGAAAAAAATGGTCTTTCTTCGAAAAGTCAAATTTGATTTAGCAAAAAATGTCACAACCTCGGTAAATATTTGTCAAAACGGCAAACCTTTTTCTCTATGAATTATCTTCCGGTATGACTACACTTTGTCCATGTTTTAGTCTAGTAGGAGGATTTTTTTCAGTGTAAAACAATGCCTTACCTATGAAAAAAAAAAATCTGAATCTTTCGTACAAGGGATTTGGATACCTATTCATAAAATTCTATTGTGAAAAAAATAATGTCCGTTTTTATTTTTATTAATATGGGTTCGAAATATTGATGTCCTTAGACTAATGATTGTCGAATGCCTCATTAAAGTGGTCGAATTTAAAATAAAATGAGAAAATATTTGAAATAGGATCATTTGAGCCAGAGATTCTGCACAGATAGCGCAACGTTCGATCATCATGTTAAAGCTTGTCTCATTAAATATCTGATTATACAGCTGACTCAAGATTTTATTTTATTCCGTAATATTGCGTTTTCCGGTTTCGACCTCAAAGTCTTTTATTATAAATTTAGACTCTGGATTGAAAATCCAATACAAAAAGCCCCTTTTTAAAAGTAAGTCAAACGTGTTGATTTCGGGAAGGGCTGCTTATATCTCTTAGCCGCACATTGACCCCGGAACATAGGTAAAAGTTGTTAGGGTCGGGGCGGAATTCCACTAAGTGGAAAGAGTAGAGTGTCGGTCAGCCCGATCGATCCTTGGGGAATTCGACTCCAGCATGTCCGAAGTCTCGAGCCTCCGTTTAGGCACGCATTGCCCGAAGGAACGAACAGTGTTTGAATTTATGGCACATAAACTCGCTTGCTCCGGGTTTTACAGCGCAAAGAGTCGTGACAGGCCTACAGGCGAATATAAGGCACACCATAGCACCATAGCACCACAGTGCAAACCCCGAAGCGTTCCTTCTTCTACATGCCACTTGAGGCACTTTGCCTTTCCTTCTTACGTTTCTTGTTTCTTGTCCTATTTAATAAAGAGAGGCTTACATGGATTTATACAGTATGGACAAATTCACGACGTTATGAAACCTGACATTGAATGCCACCTCAGGCAAATGATGCAGTGTAAACACGTTTTACTGAAATATGTCATATGACGCACGTAGAGGCCTCTCGCAGCTATTTTGAGGCTGAACTTATTATTCTAGATTTTTTTTTTATTTTTGATATTCCCTCATTAAGCTAAAACCTTATCAACTTTACACCTCGATTGAGTAAAACCCAAAGGTGCTTGTATATCCAGTTTTGTAATGGATTTGCTTTCGGGGATGTCCCATGATTATTTGAAGCCCGGATAGAAAAAAATCGCTGTAGGATCATTTTTCAGAAATCTTTAACGTAGATACAATTTTTTCCCTTTTTAAAATGTACAAAAATATGTTTTCTCATAATATTCTATTTTGCGCCGATTTCGAAATTTGAAAAAATAATAAAATATCGACCAGAATAGAGACTTGTGTTATAATTAATTTTTATTATGGCGAACTTTTATCATTCATTGTAAAGAAAGTGAACCTCATACCTGAGGAATATCAATAGTCTTCGTTCCCATTTAATTTAATTGTATGTATATTTATTAAAAATGAAATATTATTACCTTCTATATTTTTAGAGATTAAATAAAGTATTTATTTTATTTTGTAACATTTAATCTTGTTTTACTTTGTTTTTTAATTTAAAATAGGAGTTACACTATAACTCTATCTTGAAAATGATGTATTCCTCATATCTTAAGATAGCTGTGAGATATCTTAGAAAAAATACGAGAAGAAAATTGAATTTCAAGCCTGATATTATTCGAAAAAATTGGATATTTTAAATTTTTGAGATTAAAAACACATTTTTCTCCATTATAAATATCAAAGGCCATATAGGAATCGTATAGAATATATAATTGTCATCAACACATATGTAAAGCAATTTCAAATAAGATTCAGAATCTTGTTTAAAAATTTCTATTTTAGTAGATTTTAGTCCATTTTTTACATTTTTCTAAATTACGAAAGCGACATAAGGTTACAAAAACAGGATACTTTTGTAGAGTTCAAAAGGGGGAATTATTTTGACATAAAAACTTGTTTCGTATCTATCATTGCATTGCAAAAAAATAACATTTTTGAATAATTCCATCCAATTTGGATGATTTTTCAATCTTGAAAACTTTTTCCTATCAGGACTTCCTCGAAACGACCACATTGCAATTTAACCTGATTTCATATATTTTTATACTGTACAATCTCTAAACGCTCTTCATACTTCTAGCTATTTTTCATAAATTTAACTTTTTTTGTAATTTTCTTATTTTGACGATGATTTCTGTGCCTTTTAACCTTCTTCCAAAAAGCTATTTATTTAACGCGTGTTTCATGCAGATCCGGTAGCACGTTTATGATGAGACTCTTGCCCCCAGGGAAAGGTATAAACGGCCAGCGATTTAATACTTAAAGTATCTTGGAGACATAAATCTTCCAACATAACGCTTCAGAGTCTTATGTTTTTCAAAATATGTCCTCGAATGTCTAAATTCCAAAGTAATTTTCTTCCACCACCCAATATTTCGCCTATTTAAAAACTAAATACATTTTGTAGAAAAGTTTCATTATTTTACTTTTATACTTTAAAATTGATATTCAATTATTTCTAAACACGCAATTAATGTTGACTGAATTTACTTGATAAAAATCTGAAAACTTTTTCATACCGCTAGCTTTACTGTAGTTTATAAATTGATTAAGAGAACTGATGCTAATATAATTTATGAGCTTTGAACTTTAAGAACTTTTCCTCTGTCTCCTTGTTTCAGAATACGTTTTAATTTAGTATATAATGAACTTTAATCTTCCGACAAGTTTATATGATAGGTCATTTCCTTTTAACTAATGAGGAAGAAAATCTGCTTGGCATGGAGAGATTTATATAGACGTGTGGATAATATAACTTGACACGATCGAAGAAATTTATAGACTCTCTATCCCGATGCATCACTTTTGTGTCTATAAGCATTAGGTGTCACCATTAAACATCGTAAATTTTTGCCGGGTTTAAATAGAGCGATGATTCATGAGGGCTGAGTTCAAAGTATTGGCCCGACTTCATCAGATAAACAGATGAAATAGTGTTAGAGGCATCAAACTAATATATTACTAATATATTTCGCAATATATCGTCACTTATAATACAAGCAGAAAAAAATTATAACTTAACCAGCGATATATTTCTTTGATATAGCTACAAATATTGCTAGAAATGAACCAACAATATTGGTAAAAATTTTAAAGCAGAGATTTATAGCAGAATGTATTGTAAGTAGTATTATTAGTAAATCATATAATCGAATAGTCAAAACAAATATATCATATAGCTGAATTAAGAATACATTAAGAATACATTAAGACACATTTACCTTCTGAACGGTCTTAGAAAAAATACCAACTTAAATAAAGGATAAATTTAGGTCGCAACATTTTCAGTATTTTTGTTTGTTTCAACTACAAATTTTTTTCGTGAATTTTTCAATTTGTAAACAGAATTATTAAAGTTATTTTAGATTTATTTTGAATGAATGCTGCTTAACGTGAAAATTTGTAGAAAGGAAATAGACAATCATATGTTCAGAAGCTCGCATGTTCGCGAGGATTCGACTGATGTTATTCTAAGCAACTTTTCAACCAGACATTAGTCATTTTCTATACTGGCAGGTCTTTAAAGTGTTTTCACTGAAGCTTCTATTTCTCTTTAATTTTGCACGTGCAAGTTCTCTCGTGGATGCGTATTCTGCCGTCCAAACTAAAAAGATACATAAGTGACATTTTTATGAAAAATGAGTTTTTGGTATCGTTGGATTCGTAAGAGGAAGCTGCGTCTAACTGTGTTAATAAAAATTATTAATTATTGTTATTTATCGCAAAAAACGTTGGTTTATGAACGAGGAAAGTCGAAAAAGTTGAAAAATACGACTTAAAAAGATACACAAAGCACTTTGCATGTCTGTAAATTTGTGTAAGGCATGTAATACGTCATCAGCATACAAATAAAAAAGAACATAAAGAACTTTGTGTCTTTTTTGCCTTGTAAAAGTGACCGAGTCCCAAGCGAATTTACAAACGAAAAGAATCTCTTGCCCTTACGTATGTTTCAGCCTTCTGAAATAGCTCGGACTCTGATCGGAAATCCAAGGGAAATAAGTCCCGGCTAGATTCAGTTAAACATAGCGACGATCCTTCGGGTAATTTTGAGACAGCCGCTGAATACACAGTGTCCATTATGTATGGCATGTTGTTGTATTTTGAGATCGTGCTCGAACTCTCTGATAAAGGCATCGTTGCAAGTGCCTTTGTGTTCTTTTTGCCTTGCATTTTAGGCTTTCCGCGACTAGTAAAAAATCGCAAGTCCATTTTCTAATAGAAATTGTTTAAAAAATCAATTTTCGATTGAAAAATATGAAAGAGCACATTATTTTTACCCAAATAGTGCTTCTAGAATATTAAAAATTTTATTCGATCTCAGAGTTCTTTGGGCAAACAGTTTTTCTCGATTTTCTCAGTTCGAGTGAGATTGGACTTATGTATCTTTTTAGTTTGTACGGCAGTATTGCTGTCTCGAATTTTCTCCTGAAGCTCTTACTCTACCTTTCTTGATTCCTTGGTCGATAAAAATAAATAAATCTACATGGTTCGCATTCAACGGTAATGCAAGAGAAGCGTGCACTGCAAATTTACTAAAACATCTCTTCGCATTTTCCCTCGGAAAAATTTAAATAAAGTTCTCTGCAGAGGTTTTTTTTAGCTTCTTCCAAGAAAACTAAGCTTATTATAAAATGATCTGAGGATCCTTTTTTTGATAATATTGTATTATTCAATAAAATGGGGTTTTATTATTATACGAGTGCTTATTGCCGGATTATTATTATTTTGATTATTATTTTGAATGAAATTTTCGCTGGCTGGTTTTCTTCTCCAGGATGTTTGTATAATTACGAAATTTAATTACACAACCAGGGTCACAGAATGGTGGTTGTAGGAAGTCGTAACTTCTTTGAATGTTCTATATTGTCTTTTCTCAATGCATGAGTCTCTCGGATACCATATTCGTGCGGAGGCCGTTCATCTTCATTGGCGATACATATGTTATATATATATGTATATATATTATCGGCATAAAAGCTAGATATAAATGCGTACGTTTTTTTTGTTTTTTATTAAAACTGGATCAAAGAAGCGCGCTCTTTCCACTTCAGTCTATCTTTTGTTAATTACAATACCATTTTTTTAATGAACTATTTAAGTAGCCCAATTATGCGAATTTCTATATTTAAAAAAAAATTGTTTAGCTATAATTTGACAAAATTTTTTGAAGAATACCTGTATCTCATTGTTAGTCTTTTTTCATGATAATACGTCTAATTTTAAGAGACTTTCGTGCTTCAATTGATCATAGACTTATATGAACCGAATATGTAAGATGATGGTGTTTTTTTTATATCTAGGAGCTAAAAAATGCACGTGGAAAATTAAAAGATGTACTCTGAGGACTTTTAGACAATTAAAATAAATTAATAACCAGATGACCCTTTAAAACATGGTCAAAAAGTTTTTTAAAGATGATTATCCAGATTGTACGGCTTGATAACGATAGATTGCTATTTCAAGTGACAAAATCCAGGATCATAAACAATATAATCCATCGTTTTCAGTGCAAATAATGCACCCGAAATTTATTTCAGCAAACGTGGTTGATACACTGTTAAAAAAGTTTGCAATTTTATTGTACATTTAATATACATTTGTATATTACATCTAAAATCTAGGTATACAAAATCGCCATTAAGAGACTATGTTATTAAATTTCATATATCAATTATTGATAATTTATCAGAAAAGTCAGATATTTGCATTCGACACAAATTAAAAACAATTTTGGCAGCAATTTTTAATTATAAATAATGAAACATAATATTTTCTCCTAGATAAATATCAATTATACAGGTTTTTAAGAGAAAAGTTCAATAAAACAAATAATTAAACAACCTAACCTCCAAGCACCTGTACCCACGTTAAAATTTTAACATTCACAGCGAATTTTAGAAAAAATTTCACCCGTACGTTGCATTTTAATTGTGAGTAGGCATTTAGTCAACGAATTCAAGGTTATTACTTTATTTTTCAATATTTGACAAGATCTGAAGGCATCAAACAGTTACCGCCAAAGGGCTTACCGCGGGATTCACACGGGAAGAAATGTTCAAAACTGAACAATTCACATCAATTTTGCAGTTTTCTATTTTAAAAATTTAGAAATTTTCAATGAAAAATTTCACGTTAGTGTGCGCTAGGGGTGAATAATGACTGATTGGAACGAAATCACTGAATAAGAGAAAAATAATTCTTTATTTGGAAAAGGTACACCCTACTATTCGTTTTGATGATTTTCAAAAAGAAACATGATGAAAAATATCACTTTCACATAAATTTCTCATTTTCCAGTTTTCTAAACTTTTCCCCTAGGTATTCTTAATTTTTCGAGCAAGATTTTCAGATGACTCTTTAACCAGGCTTAGAATACCGAGCTAAAATTCCAGATGACCACGCCATTGCATTTGTCGAAGGAAAGGATGTACTATGTGGAAAGGATGCATGCTCGAATGGCAAGCAAACTATTTATTATGCGAGGACGAGGCGTTTGGTTGCACGAGCGAGTGCCGTTCTTCCCAAGTTTCAAGCGAAGCTGACAGGCTGAACGTAAAATTTGTGGGGGGTAGAAAAGCTGGTGGGGTAAATGGGTACCCTCAGGGTGCCCATAATTTCCATTCTTCGCCACGCTGCAATTCGGCATAGAAAGTACCACTGGACCAGGGCCAGATCCGCCCACTTGTCCGCTCGAATTGGAGATTATTTGGGACATTTCACGTAGGCGTGTTTCGCTCTTGGAAATCGCCTCGCGCAAAAGGATCACGAGACAGCGCTCACTTCCGAATTCTTGAGATATTTTCGTGGAAGGCGAGACCAGAATGAGTTAAGACATGCGAGGTTACAGAAATTCTTGATGATGATAGAATCGTAAAAAAGTTCATAATTTTATTCATACTGCAGTTATTAAATTGAAATAATCGCAGATCGAATAATTATAATTTCTGATTATTCAGTGTAGAATTCTTCTAATTCTAATGTTACAAATTGCGTGATTAAGATATCCATGGCGACAAGGTTTTAATACGGATTTCAATAGGATTTTTTGCGAGAAACACGCATCTGGAATTTTTAAACCGAAATCTCTGATAGTTGTCATCGTATCGATTTTTTTCCTTTTTTAATTCACTTGGTTTCTAAATTTTGATATCGAGAGGTGATTTTTTACATGAAGAAACGAATCAAACAGATTTAAATCGATATCTGAATTATATCTTGAGATATTGTGTTTTCTCATATCAACAGTACCTGAAGGAGTAGACGAAACGAAGGGGACTCCTGTAAAGGGCGAAGTGTGTGGCTGGGTGGGTAGGGGCGGGCGGGGGGGGGGGGGCAAATTCATTCTACCTTGCAAAAGGATTTAAGAAACTGGGAGAACCCTGGAAAGGGTGCGGATGAGGGTTCTATTCTATCAAAACGGGGGAACCGTAAAAAGGGCGAAGGGTGTGGCTGTAAGGTAGGTGTCGCCGGAGTCAATCTACCCCTGAGAAGGGATATACCAGGGGGGACTGCAGAGGGATAAGCGTTCCCGCCCCCCCCCCCCCCAAGTCACTCTCCCCTAAGAGAACGAGAATCAAAATGGAGCCGGGCTCTTGGAAATAATTTGAATGTAAAAATATCGATATCTCGAAAAATATTAAAGATATCGATTTAAAAGTTTCAAATTCAAGATTCTCACGAAAATCTTTAAAAAGAAAATTTCTCACCGAAATTCCCTTCGGAATTTATATTCAGAAATTGTGAAAATTAAAAAATGAAATCAATAATTTGAATATAAAACCATCTATACCTCGGAAGCTATTCTAGATATCGATATAAAAGTTTTTCGTTCTTGTTTCTCGCAAAAAATTCTATCGGCATAGATATAAAGAAGTTGTGTAAATCACGATATAAAAGTCAAAAATTTTATCATGAAAAATAAATATCTCGAAAACCATAAGAGATATTGATTTCAAATTTTCAGATTCGCGTCTCTCGCAAAAAATCCTATTGGAATCCACGTAAAAGTTTGACCGCCATTGATTTTTGAACCCCCTCATCATGCGAAAATGCAATTCCATATATGATGCTAATCAAAATATTATATCTTTTGTTTCAGGTGAGTTCAATCGTGATGCATTTCTTTCTTGTGGAAGATACGTTCAACTTATATTACATATGTAAGTTCTGCATGATTAATCAACCTGCCTACTGATATAAACATAAATGTTTAAGGTACAATCAGCTTTAAGTAATTGTGTGTTTTTTGTATAGTTAGCTCTTTGTATGTTTTTATATCGATGATACCTTCAATGAACGGTATTTTATAATATTATGAACATAAATAATAGGTCTTAATTTTGTATATTTAAATAATTAAAGAATCTGAAAGAGAATGTATGTGGTAAGAGATAGTGAAAGGATTCCCAGGAGTAGCGATTCTACTTAACTGAGAGATTACGAGCTCTCTTTTTTTACGACCAAGCAATTATCAATTTAGGCATTAAAACTACTTTCAAGCAATTCCGGAAGCTGGGAGTTTGTCTTAGCGTTCGGACCCGAGGGCTCAATTATTCATCCGTCGTGACCGTGTTCCCCTTTCCGTCGCTTACTCTTTTTTCTATCTTACAGGATCTTTAGGTGAAGAGGAAACCGCGAGTCTCTCCATCTTAATTCTCTCTCCTTTTTCATCAGGATTTCTCCCGAGGTTTCTTTCCGCGTAGAAACTTAAGGCCGTAACCCCGGTGTGATTTCCGCTCGAAGGATTTCTTTCAGGTCCTTTGACCGGATCGCAGTACCGACTTCAAATTGTCCTCGACGTTTTCTATCTTCTTCTTTCTTATTCTTTTCTTGAAACAACATAAAGAACGTGTGAAGACAGATTTTTTATTTGATTAGAAGCGATAAAACGTTTAAATTTTAAAAATTGTGAGTTGAATTTACGAGAAGCATCTGAGTCTAAAATGATATGTTTAGAAGACTTTTTGCTGTCAATACTCTGTCCTAAACAGTGCCGGATTAATGAATTTTGGGCCCATAGGCCATGACGTACATTTTTTAGCTGGACATATGCCTAATGTTTGCGAATTAAAAGTGACAGGAGCATCTTTGGATTTTTGTGCGATTTTTAAATCATGACGTTGATGTTGCTTTGATATTTGAGGTTATCTAATGGGCCAGGATACTAATATGCATATTAGATTTATAAATCCTGGATTATAGATTTTATTATCTCAGATTATAAAGTTTAATAATCCAAGATATTATCCTGTAATATCTATTTCTTAATATCTATAGATTATAGTTATAATAATCTGGATCGTTGTCCCATAGTTAATAGTCCAAGATTATATCCGGTAACATATTTTTTATTACCGGGTCTAATCCATTTTTCTCAGTGTATTATTACTCCGTGTATAAAACACACTGGAATCGTCTCGTCCCATCAGCCGTGAAACCCGGATGAATCAAATTTTAAACTTGGGACCCGGAGATCATTTCCAAAACCTGTAGTTTCCGGGCGAAACCCTGAGTGTTGGTAACCCTAGGTGAAACTGGTAAATTTACCCGTCCTACGGGTAAGGGCTCGTCCATAAACTACGTAGCCCGGTTTGAGTTATTTTTGGAGTCCCCCCTCCGCCCTCGCAGATTGCCATAGATTTTTCACTACCCCCCCCCCCCATAAAATCTACGTTGGTTTTTCATTATATATTCCCCCCTTGAAATCGATATTTTTCTGAAGAAGGTGTCATTTTATCGTATATATTTACTTCACGGTCAACACAAATCTATATAATTTACACAACAATAGCAACGCCGCACAGTGGACCTTTTTTGAAATTCTGTCTCAAAATCGAAGAAATTTGGATCGGAATGACCTAGAGGGATATATTTTTTTCTTAATTCAAAGAAAAAAACCTTTCCGAATATAGAAAAATTATAGAGAAAGTCAGAAAAAAAATTATGACCTTGAAAATATGTGTTGAAGATGGAATTTTTGCCAAAAAAAATCGTTTATTTAATACCAAAAACGCTTAGGTCTTACATTTTATGTGTTATACATGTTTTTATATGAATTCTTGCATGCCCAATCCGAATCTGACATTTAAATCGTTTTAAGACAAAATCCAAAATGACGGTGTCAATATGGCATACTAAAATTGTAAAATGAAACCGATTTGACTAAAATTTGCTACAAGGTGGTCTTCAAGGTCGCTGATTATAAATCCAAGGTTAAAATAAAAAAATTTAAATTTGCGGATCCAATATGGCCGAACAAAATTGTAAAAGGAAACCGATTTGACTAAAGTTTGCTACAAGGGGGTTTTTCGGGTCGCTGATTTCGAATGTATGGTCAAAATTGAAAAATTCAAAATTGCGGATGCAGTTTGGTGGACCAAAATTATAGAACAAAATTTATTGGACTTAAATAGCCTATCGGAGGGTTTGCAGGTGGCTGATTTGAAATCCAAAGTCAAAATTCTAGAATTTAAAACAGCTGTCAAATCTGTTTTTGCACACTTTTGGTCCACCATTCTGAATTTTTCTTTTTTGATCCCGGATTTGAAATCAGCGACCCGAATAACCCACTTGTAGCAAATTTTAGTAAAATCGGTTTCCTTTTCCAATTTTGGTCCGCCATATTGAATCCGTCATTTTGAATTTTCCTATTTTTACCCTGGGTATGAAATCAGCGACCCGAAAAACCCTCTTGTAGCAAATTTTAGTCACATCAGTTTCCTTTTACAATTCAGGTCTGCCATATTGGCTGCACTACTTTGGATTTTGTCTTACAACGATTTACATGTCAGATTCGGATTAAGCATGCAAAAATATATATAAAAACATATATAATACATAAAATGTAAGATCCAATCGTTTTTGGTATTAAATAAACGATTTTTTTTCAAAAATTCCATCTTCAACACATCTTTTCAAGATCACAATTTTTTTCTGACTTTCTCTATCATTTTTCTATATTCAGAAAGGTTTCTTCTTCAATTAAAAAAAAATATCCCTCTAGGTCATTCCGATCCAAAGTCCTACGATTTTGAGACAGAATTTCAAAAAAGGTCCACTGTGCGCAGTAGTGACATCTGTGCTTTAAGCTACGTAGCTAGGGTTCGAAGCTCCCCGCCATCCTTCGTAGATTAGTGTAGTATTTTCCACTACTCCCACCCGCCCCTCTAGTGGCTACGTCGTTTATGGACGAGCCCTAAGGTCCCATCTCTAATTATTACTTAAACGGGGTTTGGTCTCCATTAATTGACCTTGAGGGCGGGTTAGCTTTTTATTTTTAGTCGATCTTACTTCTACCTTAGGAAGCAACCGGCATGGTAATCCGGGCCTAATTCTGTGAATTTACGAAAAATGAACCCTGCGGTACTAACCTTAAGTTTTTTAGACAATGAGAGCAACAAAATTTAGAGATTTGGACAACCATTAGCTTTCAGTGAAAAGTAATTTCCAAGTAAAATGTTGAATGAACAAATGGCAGTTTCAAGGCTTTCCGTCTTAAAATTTCAATAATCTCCAGATTCTGAAGACAGGCCACCAAAGGGCGCCCTAAAGTCTTTGGGCCCCTAGGCCATTGCCTGTGTTGGCCTTATGGTTTATCCGGCACTGGGTCCTAAGAATATTTATTATTATTATTATCATTATTATTATACTGTAAAGCCATTTCCCTTCCGGGGCAGGCGTGACTTGCTCCGTTGGAAAATAGTAAATTGGTATATTTATAATTTGATTAAAATGTTAAGTAGTTAAGATATACTTTTCAAAACCGTTGAATTGAGTTACTAGAAATAATAACAGAGCGTATGTATAGGTGGAGTCAATAAGAGATACGAAAGAAATTTCAATTATGCCCTTTCATACGCATGAAAGACTTCATCTTCTTATCGTGATATCTGGTTTTCGAAGCGAGCTTTCACTGCTGTAACTCGCTGGATGACGAGGTGCCTATTAACTTGGCCGTCTCGCGGCGAATGTTGGAGCGGAAATCGCCGATCGACTTTATCGAGAAATGAGTCAACTCCGTTGGCACTATATAACGTTTATCTTGCGTCAAGCAAAGTGGAGGGCATCGATTCGCTTCATTAGCCTCTCTCAATGACTCCCATCCAGCCGTCGACACGTCTATTTTCATTATTCCTGATCACCAAAGGTACCAGACAATTTCACTTCCCTTTTTTATTCATCCACAACGTACACTCCATATTCATTACTTGTCAACTTTCTCTCAGAACCTTATTCGTTTTTAGAATGATCACCCTAGAGAACTTTATTCTGTTTCGTACAGTGGAGTTATTACGTTCGAGAAATGTTCACTGGTTTCAATTTCTGGTAACTGGTATCCAAATTACAATATTGATGTATCATTTAATAGCACGTATTTATTAAATAAGGTGATAAAACGCGACACTTACCGTCAATTTAAATTACATGCTCGAACAACAGGGGGACAGCTAATGGCTAATATATCCCTGTAATTTATGCTTTAAAAGGCTGCAATTATAAATTGGGGTCATCATCTTCATTAAACGAGTACAAGTCACCTCAGGATGTAGGTTTGTAACAAAATTGCAAATCTACTAATCACGCTGTATTTGGGGAGGGTAGAAGCGCATCTGTAATATTCGTAGTAATAAGGACTCCAGAACACATTTGGGAAGTACAACATTCCCACTAAGCCGCTTTTCTGTCGGCTGTACTCGTCAAGCACAGAGGTGCATTGTTATTACCCGTATTATTATATTTCAGGGTAACGAGAAAACTTTGAGATGCTGTGCTCCCTTATAGCGGTGGCAGCAGTCCAAATTTTCGAAACCCGTGTCGTCTGACGTAGATATTTTCTCGTTAAAGAGGCATTAGCATTCCGTGAGTTCTAACAACGAATTACAATTGATTTTAAAATCCTTACGTGATTCATATGATAAGAAAAATCTTATGGCGAAACTTTGATTCGAAATGTGCGGCATACCGACCAATCCTTCAAATGATTCCGTACAGGCACGCACGTTTGTCCGAGAAAATCAGCGGCAAGAAGATCAAAACAGGGCAAACTAGATTGAACATGAGATGGAATTGATTGTTTGAACGAAGTTTAATCTTTCTTTTGTGAAGAATTCTTCAGAATTATTAAGACTTTGATGTTAAAACTTATTCTTCATTAAGGAAAAGTAAGCGATTTTGATAGAAATCTTGCAAAAATTAGGGAACTGCTATAAGAGGCACTTTATATAAATGTCAAGAATAATAAATTTAAAATTATTTCATTCCGTTTGTCAGAGAAAAGATAGGGAATTTTGAAAAAGAAGTTTGCGGTCACCCTGATGCCTTGTATTTTGTTAAAACGTCATCCGATTTTCTTGAAAATTCAACTATTTCTTCTTAGATATATTTTTTTTTCCATTTAGAAATTCCTGTCTTTTGGTAGAAATTTCATCTTTTTTGGCTAAACATGCAGCTACCTGGTTGGCAATTATTCTTCTTTGGTTTATGATGTTTTTTATTGAATTCAAGTGTTTTTTAATCAAAATATATTTTGATTGAAGGTGGCGCTATTTTTTCAAAATATCCGTTTTTTTTTGTTGAAGCGTGCCAATTCCAGTTAAAAATTCAACTCTTTGGTTCAAAATTGAACTTTTCATTTTTTTTACGCCAATCGATACTTTCTGAGTTACTCTTTAATTTCTAAAAATCAGAAATTTGTTGAGTTAATTACTTTTCTTGTTATTGAGTCACAAACATAGGCATGATAGGCATGGTAGCAAATCTGACTTCCGGCCCAGTTCGATCTGGGGTCCTTTCTAGGGAATTTAAAAATATTTAGTTTGATAAAATGTAGTGAACTTTGAAATCATTAGTATGGTAGCACTGAAACCTGATAGTTAAAAACATCGTGTTTGAAAACGTTGAAAATAGATGCTATTTTTTACCCAAATTCTTAGACTTGCCAATAAACATAATCGTGAAATATGAACGATAATTTGTCAATTAAGTCGAAAAGGACCACCTGCAAAATCAAGTGCCTTGTTCCAGGTCTAACGACTTCAGAATTTGCCATGTTGTTTATGAGGAGCTTAACATAACCTCTAAATTGGGTCGTGTTACTGTTTTATCACGGGGTTTTTTCTACGAGAACCTTCATGATACTTCTACAAATCCACGACAAAATGAAAACGTAATCATACAGTAATTTGTGTCAAATAAAAACCCATGCTCAGAATCTTTGTTTATTGTTTTTTAAAATAATTTTGATCAAATTCCATTTACCAATAATGTTGTCAATAATTTGTCAAGCAAATTATTGATGTTATCGTGTGCTTCAATTGTTGTATGTAATGATATCAATAAACGGTATCATAAATTATTGACAACATTAGTAAGTACAATATTTCAAATTTGAATATTCCGCCCGCACGGCCGCTTGCGATTTTAGTTCCCCCAGTTCGCACAAGAGCGCACGTGTCGCTCCATAAGCGGCCATATTGGAAATACTTGTTTCTAATTTTTATTACGAGGCTTCACCCCCGTGGAGAGGCCTACGAAAGCCAGCCCCACAACTTACCACTACAGCTATACGTGACGTGTCCGCGAGCTCCACTGGCTCGTGCCTAAAAGTGCTGTGGTAAGTGGAGGGGGGGGGGGGGTTCCTTTCCGTAGACGCATCCCCACTACCAAATGCTGTATTATGGGCTCTGCTACGATCGCACATATTTTGTTGAAAATTCGTTTGTTTTTGTTGAAACATCATATATTATGTATCTTGTTGAGAATTGACGGTTCGTGGTTGAAGTTTGATCTTTTTCTTTGAAATTCATGTTTTTTTACGTAGAAAATTCAAGTATTTGGTAAAAAATACAACTATTTTGTTAGAAATTAAACTTCTTCCTTAAAAATATATTTTTTTGGTTCAAAACTAAAATTTTGAAATTTTAATTTAAAATGGTTTTATTCCATATATAAAAGATTGCATGCTAAAAATGTTACAAGATTAAAATTCTGATATTTGGATATTAATGTTCAGGAAAATTGATAAATTTGTTAGGGAAAAGTCAATCAAAAGTCAGGGAATTTTGAAAATGAAGTTTCACGGTCACCCTTTCATCCCACTTTATAATATACATATATAAAGAGAATTATGGACGAATTATTATTTAAACATGGTAGTATAATTCATATGCTAAATAGGTTATATTTATTTATTTACAAAAATCTTTCAAGATTGTGGTTAAACCTATTCGCGATGATATGAAAAGTGTTATTTTGTCTCTTGTACATAATTCGTGATCAACACCCTAGTTGATGCTTCAATAAGCCGCAGCTTTTAAAAGTGTGTAAAAAGGCTGTTGCCGCATTGCGGTAAGGGTCTAAGTTTTATGAATCTATCCAATCCAAGGCGATCGGCATGAAAATTTAGGGACGCTTCGTTAAACCCTCGAAGAAAGACGTAAAGTGAGATGGAGGATAGGAACGAAGCAGTTGATAAAAACTAGTCAGAATTCGAAACCAGTCGTTGAGCTCACCGATTGTGCCAGAACTAAGGATACTCAAGTCCATTCGCGATCCTGAGGAGGATCTAGAGGAAGGTTTTTGGATCTTCGCCCAATCGCCGCCACATTTCGCTTCGTCTGCCTCGTCCACTGGATTTATATACAGCTGGCGAAAAACGAAAATACCTTTAACGTTATTACCTTTATTAAATTGAACGCGTCTATACTGGCCACGCCACGTACGGGACAGCGATTGGTATCAAGACTTTATGGGAAAGGAGGCGTGGTTGGCCTAACTCCAAGGCAGCATGGCCACCTTTATAAGAATTTCTCGATTTTCCAGAAATTTTACCAGAGAAGAGGGTAGCTCATTTCGTTGCCATTCGAGGATGAAAGTTACTCGCTTTCTGTATTGCGAATCCCAACCACTGCCAGCGATTCCAAACTTAAGGGGATCTGCAAAGTATAAAGATTTCAGATTTCATGGTCTCCGTCTTTACCAGTCAAATATCTCACGTTCTATGCGCTCCATTAAGGCAACTTGAGAACATCTCTGCAGAACATGGCCAATAATACAGGAACGTAACTTCATTCCAAATGCATTTAAGTATGAAGTTCCATTTTTGGTCCAAACATTTCTACTCTCATGATTATTTCAGATACTATATTGATCTATCTATATTTTATAATGAATAACAACTGCTGCTTATTAATTTTACAATAACCCGTCTAATCGATGAAAAATGTACGTAAAGAATAATTAATTGACGTTTACTATTGCACATACAACAATTGTCATACTAGATATAACAATTAACAAATGTCTCCACTTTAAGAAGATATCTTCTCTTATGGAAAAATGTATTCATAACTATTAGATATGATAATTAGAGGCCGTCCATAAACTACGTTACCAATTTCGGGCTATTTTTGATACCCCCGCACCCAAACGTATCTCTTAACAGAAGAAATAGTGCAATTTTTAACGGAAATAGGAGAATGAACGTTTCTAAATAAAATTAATGTGAGTACCATATTGATTTCAATAAGGAACACTTTAAATTCCCAATATTTCCAGTCGAAATATATTTCATTTTCAACCAAATAGTTGGATTATCAATCAATAAAGATTTTTTTCCAAAAGAGATGAATTTTCAACCAAAAAAAGATGATTTTGTCAAAATAGTTGAATTTCAAAACAAAAAGATTAAAATTAATCTGAGAAAGTTTAATTTTCAAGCTGAAAGGACGAACTTTTCAGAAAACTGTTGAATTTTCACTCGGAAAAGTTTAATTTTAAACAAAAAAGTTTACTTTCAACCAAGAAAGATGACTTCCCTGTCATAAAAGATGAACTTTCTACCCAAAGACGAATTTACAACTAGACAAATTAAACGAAAAAAAAAACGAAATTTTCACCAAATAAGGTAAACGTCCCAGTAATCGTGATGCCAGTTTTCTTGATTTTTATTAAATTTGTATGAATGTTTCAGGATTACTGGGACTGACACTATTACTGGGACATTTACCTTAGCAGAAGTGTGCGAAAAGCTCGAAAGCTTGGGCCGAGCCGGGCTCGATTTTTTCGGGCCGGGCCAAGTCGGACTCGAGAATACTCGAACTTTCCAGAAACCGAAAATTTTGAGTACCTGATTGGTTTTGGGAACCCAAGGCAGGTCGGGTTCTCGAAATTGTCGATTACTCTAATGGTGTCAGGTACTCGAATTGTGTGAGGTACTTGAATTGTTGTGGATAGTCGAAAATTTCGAGAATTCGACGTGCTTTGGATTCTCTAAGCCAACCGGGTACTCAAAATTTTCGAGTACTCGAACAGTTTCGGGTTCTCGAAGGTTTCGAGTACTCGAATTACTTCGGGTTTTTGAAAGTTTTGCAGACTGAAATTATTTCAGGTCCTCAAAATGTACGGGAATTCCAAGTCAATTATAAATTTAAACTCTCTTGTAGTTAAAAGTCATTATGACACTTAAAAACTACACGCAACATAAATAACCTTTGTTTTTCGTGTATAGGGTTTCGTAGCACCGGGCTTAAGTACCAAAGTTCAGAATTCCAAGAGAGTCTAAGCACAAAGTTTTATATTATAAAAGGGCGTAAGTTCCTAAGTTCTGAACTCTAAAAAGGGCACAAGCGCCAAAATTTGGAATTCCAGAAGCACTTACTCGCCAAAGCTTAGCAAAAAGAAGGGCATAAGTGCTAAACTTTTGAACACCAAGAGGGCATTATTGTCAAAGTTTCGAATCCTAGAAGGGCATAACTGCCAAAGTTTGAAACTTCAAAAGGGTGTAAGTATCAAGATTTAGAACTATAAAAGGGCATAAGTGTGGAAGTTTGGAATTCCAGAAGAGCTTCATCGTCAGTGCTTAGCACAAGGAATGGGCATAAGTGCGTGTTGAAAATATATTCTCTTTGAATATTCCCGCGTGTTGAAATTGTTTTAAAAAAAATTAGGACTAGAGATAGCGTGACGTATGATTGAGTAGCAGCAGATAATTGACGACGACGGCTAAGATAAAATGATTTTTTTTGAGAACGCACTTTTTCTTCAGGGTTTTTAAAATGAAGAATCGTTTTCGTCCTCCAAAGTGTCAAGTAGCAGTTACTTCTTATCTTGACTTGCTATTATAAAGAAGTTAGATCAGTCAAGTGTTGAAGTGTAAGTGTGAAACACCAGAAGAGCATAATTGCCAAAGTTTGGAACAATAAAAGTACATAAGCGCCAAGGTTTGGAATTCTGAAAGGGCTCAACCGCCAAAGTTTGACACCACAAAATGGCGTAAGGGCTAATGTTTGTAATTCCAAATGGGCACAAACGTCAAAGTTTGTAACAAGAAAATAACATGAGTGCTAAAGTTTGGCACCACAATAGGGTATAAGTGCTAAACTCTGAGACTCCTTAATGCCATAAATGCCAGAGTTTCGAACACCAAAAGGACAGAAGCCCCAAAGTTTGGAATTTAAAAAGGGCTTAAGCGCCAATGCTGAGAACAAAAAAATTTCAACTTTATAAACGGTTGACTAAATATGGTGGTTCCTAAAACTAAAAATTTTTGATTCATATAAAATAAACTGCAAGAGAAATTTACGCCTTTATATAATTATTATTATTATTATACCATTGAATCATTTCCCTTTCGGTGACTTGTTCGGCAAGGAAAGGAGTAATGTGAGGTAGGGGGTATAGATTTTTTAGATTGATCTAGAATTCTCGTGTTATTTATTTAAATGACACGTTCGTTCCGCAACACTGCTCCCACCTAGGTTGCTGATCAATCTCTCTAGCGATCACACCAAGTGAGGAGCCTCACAAAATTGTTATGTGTGGTTCCCCACTTGGGCCCATTAGTATCCTAGGTCTTTGTTTCAGGCGTCATTCACTCTATTGTCACTCTGTTTACAAACTATTTGTCGCCACACTTTTCTGTCCTGGCATACTACTCTAGCTTCCTTCGCGTCCATGCATTTTTTCATGCAAGCTCTTGTGTTTCTATGGCTTCTTATGTCTCTTCGGATTAATGTCTCATTTACAGATTCTAACCATTCTTTCGGCGGTCTACCTCTGACAGTGGCGGCGTAGCATGGGTTGGCACCCGAGGCGGTTGCGGAGTGACACTTTGGGTTTGTCACCCCTTATTGCATCTTATTGGCACCCCTTGGTGCTTGGCACAGGGGCTGGCACCCGGGGCGGACCACCCACATAGCCCCCCCCCCCCTTACGCCGCCACTGACCTCTGAACATTCTGCCATTTACTTTACCTTTATAGACTTGTTTGGTCAGTTGTCCATCTTTCATTCTTTCAAGTTGTTCGAACCATCTTAACTGATTTCTTTCCCATATGTCAACTAGTGTCTCTCCTGTACCACATTCTTTGAGGATTGTCTCGTTTCGGATTTTGTCCATCAATGTTTTACCGCATATTATGCGCACAGGTTTCATGCCGATCGCATTAATTTTACTTATTAATAATACATTTTATTTATAACTAAATAATACATTTTAATCATCTGTACCTTCACTGTTTCGAGATCTACACTTTTTTCGTCGAAGAGGACCATTCTTAGACACTTAACCATAAATATGATACATAGCCATGAGGACATAACGCATCTACTAGTACTACTAATACTGCCTACACCAGCAGCTCTACCGTTTTTCAAGTTCTTAATTATATATCTAACCTCAGTAACACAGACCTTTTCAATTGGGGTTTTTAATGCTTAAGTTTCAAGCATTGGCGCCTATGTCCTTGAGAAGTTCAAAAATTTGGAACTTATGCCCTTTTCTTATGCCAAACTTTTGCGCCTAAGTCCTTTCGGAATTCCAATCTTTGGCGGTCCAGCCTTGTTGGAGTTCAAAGCATTGGCGCGTATACCCTTTTAAAATTTCAATCTTTGGCACTTGTGCCTTTTTTGAATTCCAAATTTCTGCACTTATCCCCTTAATTCTAAACCATAACACTTTTGCCTTTTTGCAGTGCCGAACTGTGACACTTATTTCCATACTTTGGCCCTTAAGCTCTTTCGGAATTCCAAACTTCGTTTGGTTTTGGCAGGAAAAAATTTCGACGGACGTGCGGACAAAAACTAGACCAATAATTACTTCCAAGCAGCCCCTCCTCGTCCCTTGTTATTAACTGTAGTTTTTGGCGTTAGCCCTTATCCTCCTTCTTAATAAAATTGGTAACGTAGTTCACGGACGGCCCCTTACTAATAATTTTTTTTTATAAGGTTGGAATTTATTGAACACCTTTTTATCTTCAGCTTCTAATACAATTTCAAAAATATTTTTACTTAAAAAAAAAATTCGACTTGCTCTCCTAATATTGTTGCTCGAATGATTCGGTATCTAGTATTCTTATAAATAAAGTGAAAGTGATAAATGCTTCAACTGATTATCCGAATCAGGAATTTAAGATTTTCACGATCATTTTAAATTACTTTTATCCTAATGGACACAACGCGTTGGAACATCTAATTATGATTTCCGTCTAGAATGAGATTATGTTCAAGCAGCAAGAATTAACTGACTTAAGTTTTAGGAAGCTATTCAATTACAAATTGCTGCCATGAATGATTGAATCCTTTCCTGTATTTCAAAAATAAATTTTTATTACGTAGCGGTATTGAGATGATTAAGGTAAAGTTAGTGACATGCGACCAGTTAGTGACACCCTGGATGAATTTCTTCATATATAGACAAATTTAATTGAAATCAAAATGTAAATAAAAGCTGTTTGAAAAGTAGCATGCTTTGATATTAAATTGCATATTAATATGTCCGAAGAATAATTTTCAGAGCAGTGTGTAAAAAATATTCAAAAACCGATGCTGCTATTAAGACGCGCACCTCTCGCTGTTACACTGTTATAAGTAGGGAGAGCGTTCAGCAAGCACAAGCGAGTCTGTGCATTTTCGTTTTTTAAAACAAATCACGTTCAAAATAAGGCACAAAATTTCAGTCAGCGAATTTATGTGTTGGTAAGAAGTTGGCTGGAGGGTGAGGGTTTGTATAATGATTCATTATGAGCAATAATATTACCCGGTCTTAGAATTCGTGAAGGGACAAATTAGTGACAGGATCAAGGAAAATGTATTTCAAGGAGAATCAGTCGTATTCGGAGTGAAAAGAACGTTATTGCCGTTAACTTTAATGTTTTTTTAATCTTGTCTCTAACTTTGATGGTCATTCTTATCGCAAAAATCTTTGAAAAATGTCTTGTTAAAGTCGCGTCTGAGTGAATCGCTTGAAGGTTATGATGTCTGGGAGCATAGCCATATACGCGTATATCAAATAATAACAGCCTCTACACGGGGATAAAGGTACAATACTAAGCGAGAAATAGTACATTTACAGTGGATTCAATCAAACTTATCAATTTCAAAGTGTTCAACTTGTTTTTACATTTTCCAGTTTTCGCAATAGAAATTTCGTGATAATTTGCGCATCACTTGATCTAAATATCGTTTTCACGACAAATCCAGTACGCGAAACTATTGAACTAGAGGAACGAAATTGCGATCAAAATATTTCGCACTGTTGTCGACTTTGTTGTCAATCAGACAGCTGACAGGCCATACGGCTATTTTCCGTTAAGCGGAATTTCAAAGCAGACATTTGAGCAGATGAATTTCCATTCTCGCCGAACAATCTGATTCTTTAAATCTTCCTGTTTTCCCCTAAGTCATATTTTCATACAAGTATACAATCTTCCCATTAGAATACCATTAAAAATAGTTATTGTACGTTTTCTACTCATTTGCTTCATCAGAAACAATTATCAACCATTTTCAACCCTATCACGTGTTTCTGTCATTAAAAGGTTCCAAACGCCTTTTTGGACCTGTTAGTGACAGGGGAAGAGCACTGTCATTAAAAAGTGCACAGGTTTCACTAACCTATCCACTGGCATGAATCACACAAAAAATCAATAATTATTAACAAGGAATGCGGACATTGCTGCTATCATGCTTTTGGTATTAAAAAATAACTACTTCACTTATGCTTACAAAAAAAAACTCGTGTTTGAAGCGTATACAACAGTGACAAGCTAAATCTTGTACTTTTAAAAACTGATAGTGTCACGAACTGGTGTCCTTAACTTATATTGAGTATTTTAATACCATACAAGTTCATAAAAAATATAATTACGGACTGAATGACACAGCTAACTTCAGATCGTTAATTTCATATAACTGATTCTATCAGAAAAGTACTGTATTAATTAATCGTTTATGTCAAAGAAAGTAGATTAGTGGAGTCATTAAGTTCATACATGCATAATAATAAGTAGCGAAGTATTATAACTCAGAGTCTTAGCAGTCAAACGCTGTAAAAACAAAGTCTTACTTCAAGCTCAAAATTAGTCTGAAAGTACTCATACGAAAGTCCAAATATTGACTGAAATTTTTCTTTAAACATGCATGAGATAATTCAATTATTATTCCATGATACGTCAACTGTTTCATATTAAATTCCTAAAAATGGTTTGTACAGAAATTTGATTGTTTTTAATCCAAGAAATAGATTTTTTATGATAATCTTGTAAAAAAATTGATACCAAGAAGCTTCATAGAATCTTGTGTACTTTAATCAAGGTATTAGCTGTTTCAGGAATATGATAAATTTATGGTTTATAAGCTATATGTAGACGGAACAACGCACAGTCGGAACGCACCCATGGGTTCGTGGGTGTAGGTGGGAGTTGAACCCGGTAATAAATCTATTTAACTATTCCAAGTCAATTAGAAAATTACGTTTTAATCAAGACGAACGAGCCATGCTGTGTTTCTTGAAACTAATGGTGTAGCAAAATGGAATCTCAGTTGCTTCATTTAGGCAAAAAATATACATAATCAGCTATCGAATTTTTCGTTACGAAGGTATATAAATCAACTTAAAGATTTTCATTTCGAAAAATAATTGCATTTGTGAAAGCTTTATTATTTAGATTTGATTTACTTTCATGAAGTTCTGTAAATCAGCAGTTCGAATATTTTGTCAAAATGTTCACTTGTATACATTTATTTAACCAGATTATTACTGAGACAAAATGGGGTTGTATTTAAGAGTAAAAAGTAAAGATATACGATCATATGTATGGATTTACTATTCCCAGTTAAATTGTAATGCATGAAGGAATTAGATTTCACGTTTCACTTCACCATTTTATATTCATCCGCTTGACGTTCGCAACGTGGATTGGCTTTCGGTGTGGGGGTAAGTGGTGAAATGCCTGTGAATTCACCAGATGATTACCATTGATATCAGATAATAAGCTCCATTAAAATTGCTGCTCCGCTGCCTCTGGTAATAAATATATCAGCGTGTTAAATTCCTAGGCTATTGAACTTATTTGAACTGAATATCATTCATGCATTCTCAGAATCAAAAGAATGACATTTTGACTGAAATGACCTACAGATTTTTTATTGCAATTTTGTAGATTTTGCGGTCGGTTTACGTGGCGAAAAAATAATCTCCAAATATTTCTTATTGAAGTTTGAAGTTATGTATTTTTATTATATTAAAAAGTTTGAGCAACGGTCCTGTTTTAATAAGCGCCAAATAAAATGCATGTCTACAGGAAATGAGATCTCTAGTTAAAAATTAAGGAAAAATAATGAATGGCGCTAAGAGACTTGACATGATCTTTCATTTTTAGAATTACATTTTTTTCATTATTCTAAAAAATTAACGATCATTTGTATGTTATATATTTCTTTATTTACCTTTATACACTTGTTTGGTCAGTCGTTCATCTTTCATTCTTTCAACATGTCCGAACCATCTTAGCTGACTTCTTTCCCATATGTCAACTCGAGTCTCTCCTGTACCACATTCTTTGAGGATTATATCGTGTTAAGGTTCGTAATTAAGTTACGGGTCGACAATGCATGGAACGACGTACGGTCCGCACATTGTCTTGA
>CAKNXH010000709.1:0-44001 GCA_932178445.1 Andricus quercusramuli | reverse complement strand
TGGAACGACGTACGGTCCGCACATTGTCTTGAATTATTTTAACACCTTGAACGAAAAAAATAGTTGGATAATTATTCTGTTGTTGGTTATGGTGACTGGTTATGGGAGAAGGATTGACGCGGTATCACTCAATATCTCATTTCTAGTGCATGTAAGTTAGATGTTCAGAAATAATGTCAGCAGAATTGGACCTTCAAAATAAGTCCAAGCAATTTAAAAAGTATGGAATAATTTGGAAATAATAGGTAATTCAAAAGATTAGCAAAATCTCGTTATTCTACCCTCTTCTGTCGATATTTTCTTATCGAAAATAATTTAAATAGTATACTCATTCGACAAAGATTTATGTATGGTTTTAGAATTATATAATTTACATTTTTCTAGAAAATCTTTTAATAATATGACATTATTTCTTATGATTCAACTTGTTCGTATTCACGAATAATTTTATTTTAAAGATTTCTTTTATTCTATCATATCAGAGGACAGTATTAGGATAATTTTTATAACTGTACCATAATTAAACCCGATAAATAATTTCGAATTATTATAAATGTCTCCCATTAAAAAAACCTCACAAATAATTATGAAACTAAACTCTATGAAAAAATGATCTTGCTCTGAGGATAAAGTGAGCTTTTTTCTTTTATCAAAAGTTGAATTTTTTATCGGCTGTTCTGGGGTGCTTTGACAAGTGGAAATGAGCCTGACTTATTTAAGCGTCCTACTACTCCCTGAAAAAAGTAAGTACGTAATCCGAGATAATAAGACCGGACGCTCTAAAGCACTCCCATCCGGTTGAGAAAAAAAGAGCGAATGTTGTACTATTCTATGGTCGTTGGCTACGGTGGCTTATCGGGTCGACAATGCATGGAACGACGTACGGTCCGCACATTGTCTTGAATTATTTTAACACCTCAAACGAAAAAAAGAGTTGGAGCTCAAGCACTGCCGATAAAGACGGTCGGTACATACTGGTTGTCCTGGCAGTGGAGCCGCTAATGTACACCCAAGTGCTTATCCAAGCTGCGCTTTAATTTAAAACCAGGAGCGCACGTACCCCGGGTCTCTTCCGGTCGATTACAAGCGCGGACAAGTCTTTCCTGGAGAGTGTTTCCCTCTCGTAGGACTGACCACAGCGCTTATATGGATACATACATAATGTAAATACATGTGTATGTGTTTGTGGGTTTCTTAGTTTGTGTGCAAATTTAAACCTGTGTGAGTGTTTGTTAGCCTGGCGCTTATTTACTGGACTTGTGTTCTCCAAGCCACCGCAAGAGCATATACATAAATCCATCCCCCTACTCACCTTCTCGTTGCACAACTGCGTCCAACCAACCCTCCAGAGTTGAAATGGAGGTTTCGCGACGTAACGTGAAACTGTTCGACCTCCTTGCCTATACACTCTGTCCACTACTTATTATATATCCGGAAGGCGCCATTATTCGCCACTTAGCTTCAAGATGTTTTCGACCGATTTTCTATCTGTCTGCAGACAGACCTCAATCTTAATGTATCTTGCAGGGGGGAAATTAATGTCGACTGCTTCTAACCAGATTGTTTTCATCCACCCTAATTGCTTATGATTTTTCAAAAAGTGTATTTAATTAGATAAGTGCAGCAACAGTCGAGGTGACACTTTATTAAGTCTATACGTTTTCAAGAGAACTGCTAACCCTGAGGTACAATAATAATTGATGATATGAGAATCACAAGTGGATAAGGACAATAAGTGAAGTTTCACAGGATGAACGAAAAGAAGTTTTCTACGACAGGTTGTAAAATATAAAATTTAAAAAAAGTTCTAGAAGCATTTGCTTTCTGAGAATTTGAAGCTTATAACAACTTGTTGACACATCAAGAAACAATTTTTTCCATGTGAGAGGGGGAAATCCAAATTGTCCTTATTCAGTTTTCCATCTTATAAATTTAAAAACTGCATATTTTTCACAAAATCACGGAAATATATTATAGTAAGGACTTTTTCGTATCTGTGGTAGATTATTGTGCATATAACTTTGCTTTTCATTTTTCACGTGCCATTTTTTGCGGTCGAAGTGACGTCATATGGCAAAGCTAGCTTTGAGGAAGCTCTAAAATAAGGCGTGAATTTAACTAGGAACACAATAATATGTGAAAAATATATAATAAAATGTGAAATATTACGAAATCATACATAATTGATCCCTCTTCAAATAATGTGCAATATAATATGTATTTTTTTATATGTCAAACTTTCTGATAATGTTCGCACTGAAATTTAAAATTTATGAAAATATGAGAATGACAACTTGATAAGGACAAAAAAATTATTTCCAGTATACTTGATGGAAAATTTATTTAAAATTATAGAAGAATGTGATTATTATTTACAACCTTTCAGAGAGGTTAAAATATTTTTAACATTTTAATCCTAATGAGAAGATATTACTTTCATGTAAAATTTATTTATTAAAATGTATTTAGTGATATACAAATGTAGAATTTGAATTCCATTTTTGACCAACAGTTCTGGTTTTATCCATCGAAAATGCTTTTTCAAATATAAAAAATTCTATTACGCAGCAAAACTATACTAAATACCAAAAATGTGTTGAGAAGCGAAGCTGTTCATTTCAAAAAGATCTACATATTTACTGTAGGCCATTTTTGATGAGGGAGCGTCTACATGTTACATAAGGCTCTGAATTGGAGTGGGGAGTCTACCCTAACGTCACAAAGTACCACATATAGTCCAGGCGCCCTATGAAAAAAGGCCTATTTTGGGGAAAAAATGCTACCTGATATTTGACTTCGGATCCTTGTGGTGCCAGCGTGTAGAAGAAAAGCCTGTATGTTTGAAAAAATAAGTTTCAAACTTTCAGAAAATGTTTCCCTCACAACTCTTAAAAAGTGAACAAAACTTCAGGCTGGGATAATAATTAGTTTTCATAAAAACTCATTTGTTATTAAAGAATGGAATATTTTTCAACGGAATTTCCACATATTCCGCCGATAGGTTCTCAGCAAAAGTCGGTTATTGTCCTCTACACGAGTTATGCTATTAAGTACATTTAGCGGCAACACGATTTTTCATTAAGAAATTGCATAAGAATTGTTACAAAAAGAGGGCATATTAGTAAATTTCCAAGGCAATGCATTATTATTCTGTTGTTGATTATGGTGACTGGTTATTGGAGAAGGATTGACGCAGTATGTCGCGGCGAAGTGTGGATAGCCGCTGGCACGTACATATACATATACATATATAGACAATATTTTAAAAATTTTCTACATGTTTTCCCTAAAGTCCTTTTTCAGATTCAAATATTCGAAAGAATAAGGTATATATTATAGTCAATCCAATAAACAATATATTAATGGCAAAATTAGGTAAAAGTAAATAGTTTTAAACATAAGATATTAGATATAATTTTTTCGAGAAGCAACCAACAGATTTTTAACCAGAATGGAAAGCTGGTCCAAATTTAAAAAAAGCCATGCCACAGCGGCTTCTCATACTCCGCCTCAACTGACTATGTAGAATGAATATGTTCGTGAATTTTATAACAGTTAGTAGAGCTCTTTTTGTATGTTCGGTACAAAATTGAGCTTTATAAAATCAAAATTGACGTAGTTATGTCATTTGTTATAAGAAGAAAACTTAACATCTTTGGAAGCCTTTTTCATGCAACTTAGTGATTAAAAATAATTTTGTCTTCAAGTGTACTTGATAGCAAAACTCCTGTAGCGGACAATAACCTTTTTTTTTTAAGATTCCATCGGCCAAATCTGTAGAAATCCCGTTTAAACCGTCCATTTTTTAATAGAAAATGAGTTTTTATGAAAACTAATTATTATTTCAGGCTGAAGTTTTGCACACTCTCTAAGCATTGTAAGGAACATATTTTCTCAAAGTTTGAGACTTGTTAAATGATTATTGCAATAATAATTGAATATTTAAAAAGAGGCACTTCCGGACAGTTTTTATTCTTTTTCAAGTAAACAAATGAAAAAATCTTAATGTGCGATACGTCATGTTATAGATATTTGTAAGACCTACATTTTTCAACTGAACTTTTTTCTGACAGACATATAGATTATTTGCAATAAATAAGAAACCTGTTTTTGCTATTCTTGACGATTGTTTACATACAGTGCTTTCGAAACCTTGATCGCAAACGTATATAGGCTTTTATTCTACATACTAGCACTGCAAGAATCCGAAGTCAAATTTCAGGTAGCTTTTTTTCTCCAAATTCCATGCGGCGTAAAGGTTTTGTAAAACGTAACGCTTTTGTGATGAATAAATAAATTTTAAATCCGTGATGATACATTAAAGACCACTATTATCAACATTCAAATTTTTTTTGTAGTTTATAATGCTATCGTCTAAATAATCTATTAAGTTAATCTGACGTTTCAAGTTAATATTTAAATTATATCTTTGTTAATTATTCATTGTTCTATTGACGATTATATAAAAATAAATTTAGATTCTGTATTTAAAAATAGGAGGGTGTTGAGCTTTAGTATTACATAAAACTTTGAAGGGGGTTTACCGAAATATCATAAATTGCCACAAGAGGAAAGGATAAGTCATAAATCACAAGAAATAGCGTCACGCAATATGTGATAACGCATTTGAAAATTATAATTTCCATTTTCCATGAAAGGTGTGTGTGATACGGAAAAAATATTTAGAAGAAAAATGATTTACCTCAAAAATGTCTACAAATTTATTCCATCAAAACGTTGCTCAATGGGTAGTTTTTATTTGACACAGAATGTCAACTGTTTACAATGTTTTGATACCCTGAGTTTTTGTGCGTTATCAGTGGATTATATAAAGGCCGGTTTACGGTTCACCGAAATTCGGTGAGCGTAGAAACATTATTTCTGGTGCGCCCAAGGGAGCGTAGCATATATTGGGTGAGAGTAGAATAAATATTTTTCGTGATCCTAGAAACTCCGTTACATAAATAAATATAAAAAATCAATCCAGATAAACACATTATAGAGCGCGAAACATGAGTTTCGATAAACGCGCACCCTAGGCGTGCTCAAACTTGCAAGCGAAGCTTATAATTTAAAAATTAATGTTTTCGAGTGAAAGGAGAAATGATATTTACATATTCCTAATATGTTTCGATGAATAGTATCCTAAATTACTTGAAATCGTTACAAACAGAGCTTAGAAAAATTGGTCCTTAACCAGTTGTCATTCTCATTTCTTTAGTTGCATTTCATCTTCGAAAGGTTACGAATATAGGAGCTTATCATCATCAGTATCTTAACTACTTGTCTTACAAAAACTGTCCAGATCTACTGTAACATGAATGACGCTTGAATTATAGTATTGTGACTCTCACTCCTATAGAGTCCCACTATAGTAGTTCCCGTGATACTGGACAAGGATTTTGGGAACTGAATCTAAATCTTTGAACTCTACAATTTATAAAAGTTTAAAATTTCTAATTTCCCAGTTAACCGTATTTAATACAAAATTTTTTAGTTAAAAAGAGTTATTAGCTTTCATTCCATACGTGTAAATTATTGAGTATTTAAAGACAAGATTTTTAAGTTTAAAAACATTTAAACTTCAATTTTAAAAGTTTGAAATTCAAGAGTTTAGCTTTGAATGCTTTAATTTGTAGTATATTTTTTAATGCTTCAAATGGAAAAATGTTGAATTTTGGTGTTCGCGTTTTGTAATATCATTGACAGTGAAAAATGTTTGCGAACCGAGAGAAAACCGGGAAATGACCGGAAATTTCGTTCTTGGATTAAAATGGCTACCCTGATATATGTACGTTACGCACATACTTCAAAATCGGTACTTTGATAAAGTTTGATTTTCGAGCATAAACATTGTCACGTCTCGAGATAGTGTGAAGGCCATTAAGGGCACCCCCGAGACTGCCACCATAGCGGGACTCTAGTGTATCGACCTGTGAACTATTTAACTTGGGTTATCATTAATGTTCAGACTATATATATTATCTTTAAAGTTTTCTTTCATATACATTTTCTGATCGTGAGGTTCGAAACAAATAGTCTTGCAAAAATTATCCAGATCAATTACAGCATAGTTAGCACTTCTCACAGTTCATAATGCAAGCTAGAAATTGTTTAATTGGGAAAGCGCTGAACACGAAATTACAGTTCAGGTAAAGAAAAATAACCAAAGACGAGGGTTCTTTTTTTTATATTAGAGAGGAGGTGAGAATGCATTTAGTCACTGAGTGTTGGACTCGGCCTACAAAACGGTAATACCCACTAAACTGACCTCCTCTTCTTGCCAACCCATGTCCTCGGAACCGCTTATCGCATTACTTCAAGGACATGGGGGTAAGGCCAATAAGCCGTGCTTCGGCTACCAACTTTATGTGCCAACTTGGCATTCTTTAAACCCTCCTCCAACCAGGATGCACGAATCGTCCTCAGTAGTGTGGTGGTACCACACAACGGGCTCGTCGGCCTTCGGTATCCTGGTTGGGTATGTTCTGCTAGGTAGCGCGTTCTTGGGCTTCCTGGGCGAGTTTGCCTCTCGGAACGCCCTACACCTCATTGTCCCGGGCCGATGGTCTGTCCGGGGCTTATCTTCGTTTGTGGCGCAGAAGTAGCACTGCGGCGTACTTTCGCACGCTGCAGCCCTATGGCCCTCCTTGCCACATCTCCAGCAGAACTTCTTACGGTTTAGGCCATCCAACCTGCTGCCATATAGCCGAAGCCCAGGCAGCGCAGCGGTAGCACCTAACCCTTTCCGCCTTCTTGTGTACGCGACAGGACATCCACCCCACCTTCAGGTGTCCTGTGCGTACCAACCACGTGGCCAATTCCTCTGGCTGCTCCACGAAAGTCTTCAGATTGCCTCTGAAGGGTCTTTTCGTGAAGCTGACTTTCACCTCTCGAACACCCTGGTTACCGAAGTGCTTTCTTACGGCCGCTGCGACTTCTTCGGCTTCATTGGTTGGATCGGGGTCCAAGACCTCGATCTGGATTCGGTGGACGAGCTCGCGCCCGCGAACCTCTTCACCAACCGCCTCCTTAACGACAGCCGAAAATTCGGCTCTGCCCTTTCTTGCTGAGGCTCTTCCTCTCGTGCAGAGCTCGGGTGACTTATTTCGAAGTTTCTCGAGTTTCGTGTTTGGTTCAGTGCCTTTCTACAAAAATTTGATAAAATTTATATATAGTAGAGTATGGAAATTATCCTGCATGATTTTAACATATTCCTGAAACTAAGCAACTCCAAAAAATTCAATTCTCTATGCACAACTAAGTCAGTGCCTTACAGAAAAAATCAAGTTTTCGTTTACAATAAAATTGAATAAAGATGCTGCAAAGAGTTGACATCTATTTTAAGGGCATGTGATACTCCGGCCTGTGGTAAATCAGGTTCAGTTCCCCCGGGTTTTTGACCGCAAAAATTAAAAAATTTCAAAACTGAATTCGGAGATGCTATAGAATAGTATAACGGACGTCCCCGAAATCATTTTTGAGGGATTATAACAAAAAAAAAATTATTTTGCTAAATACAAATTTTTTGTTTGTGCACGATGCTGTCAGTACACATAACTTCAAAATACACACACATGAATAAAATTTAGCAAAATTAAATTTTTTCAAATTATTCTACAAAAGAAGAATTCGGGGACGTCCGTTAGCATGTTCGCTATCATTTCCCAAATTTTTAAGGCAAAATCTTTATTATTGTAGGAAAAAAGCCGGGGGAACCTAGCACTGCTAAACTCGATAATTTTCTAAGTATCACATGCCCTTAACTACTACATTGACAATTTCAACCATATTCACAACTTTTAATGTATTTGTCCACTGTCTGCAGCGTTTTAATCTAATTTCAGGAAGAAAAAAAAAACCTTTCGTTAGGTTCTTTCAATCAGTGCTTAAGAATACAATCTTCTTTATATTAAACTAATCGAATCTAACTCCAGAAAACTAAAAAGGTAAACTTATCTTATTTTTTCTATGCAATGTCGCATGAAGCAAAGTTTGCTTTAAAAAACAAAGATAAACCGAAAGAGCCGTTCTAAAGTCAAGCAAGTGAAAAAGTAAAGAGTCAAGAAAAGAAAAATTGCGATCGTGCATTTGCACGGACCTGCATGTGCGTGCAATTATGACATGTGATCGCACGTGCACTTTCGTCTGGATGCATCGCGCCACATACATTGAAAATTACCTTTGTACGTATGGTGCCCACTTATATGTGTACGTGTACCCACACCCACGTCGCATTAGCATTCACCGGACACACATTGCCGCACGTATTTGCAGATATAACGCAAATAAACCTCGCGAGTGCTCAGCCCACATGTTCGCTCGTAATATTCGTGTGCACCAGGCTATTCTCTCTTGGGGCAGTGGCCACCATGTCCAGCATCTACCCACCTCATACCATTTTCCCTCTCTCTTCACTCTCTCCTCATCCCCCCTGATCACCCAAAAACCCACTCTTGTTCAACCATCTCACTCACAGCCCTCTCTTCTTGCATCCACTCAACTCTCGCCTCCCTTCACCCTTGTACTGCACTTGCAACGCATCGCTAATTGCGAATACAACCATTGCCATTATTTACAAACCACGTTTGCTGAAATCGACCAGTTTTCGATTTCAACGAAATGCGAGTTGATTCTCACAATAGGCAAAAAAAAAAGAAAATTTCTTAGGAAATTACCATGCCTAAATTACTAAAAGAGCATGTGAAAATTGAAATTCTTGACAGAAAATGATATAGCATTTCTTACAATTTATTCAAATATCAAATTTTGCAATTCTGATCTGCCGAAACATATGAGATACAATAATGTATATTACTTAACAGATGTTGCCTTTTCATTCAAATAGTATTTGCAGTTATTTTATTGTGTCGTAGTTAAGATTTGAATAGTAATAAAAAATTTGGCAAAACTTCAAAATATAAACAGTATTTTCAGCTCGGTTTTCAGCTTCTTTCTTGGTCGAAGTTTATGGTTTGCATATTATTCATGAAAAGTGGAAAAGATTCGGAATAATAATAGGACGTTCGACAAGCTCAATCAATTTTCTTCTTGAAAATGGTGATTTGTGCCAGTAATAATAAAACCTCTTTTTTCAGTGAACTTGTTAGTATCGCTTTTTACACTTTGAAAAAAAATTATATTTTTCATGAAATACTATTTATCTGTTCTGTCAACTGCTCACCTTTGTATTATGAATTTAATTATAAATTGAGTCAATTCAAAACTATATTATTCCAATAACATTTACAGAAATTTAGTGGTGAATAGAAATATAGGGAAGAAAGAATGACTTAAAAAATCCGTTAATAATACTCTTTCTACATCCACATTATTTCTGAATGAGGATTCATTCATTCATGTGAATTTGCATCTATCCAGTTTTCGTCAATTCTGTACGCTTTGAGGCCCCACCCTGAGTTTAAAAAAAGTTGTTTGTACTTGTACGAACATATCTCTTTATATGTCTGTCTGTAGTTCAAAGTCACGATATTTACGAAGAAATTTTTCAATCCGAATTTCCATTTGTTAGTTAGCCTTCTCCCCCCAATATTTGATTTTAGCCATGAGAAATAAGTGAGAAGACTGTGAATTCAACTTTCTCACTAAACCACGCTGAATACGATAAATAGTTTATACACGAAATTATTTGTTTTTGAAAGATCTACACAATCGGTTGGCCAGTTTATTAATAGGAATGGTATTTTTTGCTTTAAACGTGGGAAATGCCACAAGAAAATCAGAAGTTCAAACTTATAGCTAAATAACGCAAAACACGATGCAAGGTCAAACAGAAAAGTTTCCCACCTTAGAAAAAGCCTACAAAACATTTAATATATTTAAGAATAGAAGTATTTAAATTTTAAAAATTTATACCTAGAATTATCAAAAAATGTTTAAAATTTTTATGAAACGGATGATTTGAAAAGTTTCAAAAAAGTTTAAAATTGCCGAAATGCCGGCGCTTTCTGTAAAAATATTCAAAGTCAATTTACTCAAAGATCCCCGCGGGGGTTTTCTTTTAATTTTTTGCTTTATTAGTCCCAATGTGAACAGTATATTCCATATAATATATAACATAATGATTGACTCTCCTGTGCCCGCGCCGAGAAATAGTTTTTTCTACAAAAGTTATAAAAAATGTCTCTCGACACTTTCTTCTATCTTGCGTTATTTTTCAGATTTTTGCGAAATATTGTATAAAACCTTTTGATATATATATTTTTTTTCAACAATGCAATTTTATGATGTCATCAAAAATAACGGAGATCATGTAATTGAACAGTTTCAATAAATTTCACATTGAACTTTTTCCTTTGATATAGGTATTTTTAAAATAATCGATATCTTCCATTTCTTCAACCTTACTCCATTATTATTTCACTAAAGCGTTATTAAAATATAAAATTAGGTTCCTTATGATTTTTCATCACACCGTAAAATTGTATTGCCAAGAAACAAATAAATCTTGAAGGATTTTATATACACTTTCGCAAAAATATTGAAAATAACGCAAGATACAAAAAAAGTGTTAAGATACATTTTTGTAGAACTTTTTTTTAGAGACAATTTTGTTGCTTGACTTTTTTTGTATCTTGTATCGTTTCGGAAAGAAACTTGAAGTTCCGTTTTTCAGTAAAAAAAAATAATTCTCTCATCTCTCCAAGGCGCAAGCACCGACAAACTATATTGGAATATACTCTTTAGTTTATGACGAGTCTAGAAATATATCGTGAAAGAAAGCTGGGGGTTTTGAGTAAATTGACTTTGAATATTTTTAGAGAAATCGCCGCCATTTTGTCAAGTTTAAATTTTTTTTAAATATCCCAATGGCTTCAAAAAGAAGATTAGACCGTCTATCAGAATCAAATAGAACGAGGTAAATAAATGTATTAGATTACAAAATTTCACAGTTTAAACAAAGTGTTGAACAATTTTTTTATAATTCGCGTTTTGAGTTTTTCAAATTCGAGTAGTCAAAGCTCTATCAAAACAAATTTTCCGGCAAATCGGTAAGAAAGGTATTGTCTTATTTCCTTTGAAGAACAACATATTAGAGCGGTAAATGATTCTTTAGCTTGATCATGAACTAACTGCCTGTCCGATTTGAACTGAATTCGGCCAATAGTTTTTTTTTCTTGTTCAGAAGGAAAACATAATAGTCTCCAGACGTTTTTTTTTCATGTTCTCTACCATTCCTTGAAGTTTAAGCATAATATATTAATTATTTTGGAGATAAGGCTGAGGAAATAATTACAGCTTATATATGGTAAGTTTCACATGCCCTTAATGCGGGTTGGGACACAGTAAAATTTCCAGTTTGTTGGAATTAAACTATCGTGATTTTTCTGTAAATCCGTTGAGATTGCTAACAATATTTTGATGTATGTGTAAAATATAAATAAATATTTTGAAATGACATACATCATATTATAAAAAATTCTATCAAATTCACTAAAAATTTCCTATATTGAGCTGTAGCCCTGGAAAAAATCGCTTTAAAAAGCAAAAACAACAAGCATTATTCAAGAATGTTGTTGGCCCCGTCCTTCGAAAGAAATCGCGAGCCTTTTGGATGTGGAAGGTTTGCATTGGAAGCGGGAGAAAAGCCGTGGAATCGACTTCGGGAAGATTTTCCCAGGCGGTTCCTGGGTCTAGAAGGTTTTTTCTCTCTCTGCTACAGTCATTTATACTCCGGTAGACAGCGAGGCGGTGAGGCGGAATAAATCGCGGCCTCCTTTATAAGTGCTGCCAACAAAATAGAAACATCGCCTTCACCTATCAATTATTTGCCGTGCAATTTACGTCGGTGCTGGAGAGGACGAGGTCACACTGGAAGGAACCCTTTCGCTTGCTCTGTTTGCCAATCTACCCGCAAATATGACAACTTTAGTGCGACCGTTTGAACTTCAACGTACCACCAAATATTTATTTTCTCTTCCATGGCTCGGCTCTACTACCCAATATTTTCATTCACATATTTTAAAGATGAGCCCAATATTTATAATCTAAGAGTAGAAGATAATACGTATTTGATCTGTAGCTTTGGATTATATTTTTTTTTAGAAAATTCTGCTGAAGTTACAGGATTTTCAGTTGAAGTAACTACATCATATATGTTTTCTGTAAAAATCACCAAATTTTCTGCAGATTTTACAGAATTCTCAGTAATTTCATGAACTTATGGATATTTCCTGTGACATTGACTCAACGTTTCTGTTAAGTTGATATCTTTAAACTAAAAACTCTAACAAAAAAGTCTGTAAGTTTGACAAAAAGTATGCGTACATTTTTTGAATTACAGGAAACTCTATAAGCTGTGCCGAGCATTTGTTAAGCTTCAGGGGCCGTCCACAAATTCGGCTACGAATTTTGGACTTTTTTCACCCCGTTTCTAGGAAATTTGGAAAGTTGAATTTTGAGAGTTGAACTTTCGACCAAAAAGTTTTCACCTGCCAAGGAAAGAATTTTCAACCAAATGCATGCATTTTCAACCGAATGGTGGAATTTTCAACTAAAAAAATAAGTTTTTAAACAAAAATGGAATAGTTATATCATTATTATCAGAAGTTACTTTTCAACTAAAAATTTAACAAAATAGTTGAATCTTCAACCAAATAGATGAATTTTTGAAAAAGAGGATTAATTTTCTACTCAAAAAAATAAATTTTCAAACAAATAATTGAATTCTCCACAAAAAAGATAAATTTTTATTGAAAAATCAATTTTCAGTGACAAAAGCAATTTTTTTCAACCATTTGTACTCAACGAAACAAAAACGAATTTCTCAAAATAGATCCATTCTCAAACAAAGACGTAAATCTTACAAAAATGAATTTTTTACAAAGTAGGTTAACTTTCGACCGAATAAGTACATTTTCAAATGAAAGACGAATTTTTCATCGAAAAGATTAAATGTTGAATTTTCAAGCTAAAAAACAAATTTTCAACAAAATTTTTGAATCCCTAACGAGAAACTATTAATTTTCAATCAAACAGTGGTATTTTAAGCCAAAAAAGTTAAATTTTTAACGAAACACATACAACATTTTTCCACCAAATCGTTCAATTTTCAATTAGAAAAGATGAATGTTCCACCAAAAGAGTTTGACATTCAACTAAATAGTTGAACTTTACAATAAAAAGATGACTTTCTAACCAAAAAGATTAATTATCTACAAAAAAGTTGATTTTCGAAAAAATAGTTTCAATTTTTACCAAATTGGTGAATTTTCAAGCTAAAAATATGAATTTTTAACGAAAAAGTTAACTTATAACTAAATAGTTTAATTTTCAACTAAAAAATATGAATTCTTCACACAGCATGTAATAGTTGATATCTGCACGAAAAAAGATTCTAATTTGAAATCAAAAATATATTAATTGAACCAAGAAAGACGAATTTTCAACAAAATCAAAACCAAAAAGTTGTACTTTTTAGCAAAAAAAGATGAATTTTCAACTAGAAAAAATGAATTTTGGACAAAAAATTCAATTATCGACCACAAATTGAATAGTTACATTTTCAGTTAAACAAATTAATTCTAAATAAAAGAGAAAATAGTTCAATTTTCAACTAAAATGATGAATGTTTAGATAAAAAAAAAAAAGAATTTTTATCAGGAGAATTCAACATTTAACAGGGTAGTTGAATTTTTAACGAAAATGATTAGATATTAACCAAGAAGATTAATTTTTTGCCAAAAAAAGATAAATCTTCAACCAAAGAAATGATTCTTCGACAGAAAAACGAAATTTGAAAGAAGTAGATTAGTTTTCAACTAATGAGTTGAATATCAAACAAAAAAATGATTTGAAAATAAAAGAGGTGCATTTTCAACCAAGTAATATAATTTCATCCAAATAACAGAATTTTTAACAAAACTAGATGAATTCCAAACGAAAAATATAATAGTAGACCTTTGATCAACAAAAAATCAACGTTTGAACAAAACAGTCGGATTCTCTTCTTGGATTATTTTAATTTCTTTCCTATTTAAGCGGAAAACGAGAAAAAGGAAAAATGAAAAAAAAGGAAAATGGGAGAATAGGAGAAGGGTAGTGACGTCTGCAATGTGATAGTGATATTTTTGGACTAATTACGATATTATTCAACTGTTGCAGCGCCATTTTTTGCAAACTTTGTTAAAATTTATCATCAAGAAACCTACTACATGTTATATAAGTTCATAACGTTACTTTAACTAACTTCCCCCTCCCATGTTAAGAATCGTAGTTTTAACTAAAAAACATGTAACTTTAGTAGACTAATTTTTCCTTTTGTAGTAATGTTAAGGATGTGGAAAGGACATCTTAGAAGTATAACATATCTTTCCAGAATTTTATTTGACTGCACTAACCGACATCATTCTAGAAATTTTAAGGTCAAAATTGCTCCTAAAGCTTACCAAAATACAATCTTAATGTAAAGAGTGTTTAGTAAACTTTAAACGTTCAATATTTGAAAATTGCAAGGCGGAAAATTCGGAAGCACTTATTTGGCTGTATGGTAAAAGAGAATATATGATAGCCTCTTCATAATAAAAGAAAACATACTGAGCATGTTAACGGTTGTGAGGGTCTTTGAGTGAAATTCAGTGGATTCGTAGATATATATTACGTGGTATAATTTGCAACGACCCCGAAATAACACTGCCTGTCGAGATAGCCATTTAAGTAAATTTATTGTCACCTAAGCTGCACTCCGCTTGCCGGAATAGTCATTTAAATAAATTTATACTGTCCTAGAACTCCTTACGGGAAGTGTATGTGAAAGATGTCGGAAAGCGCGTGCTTTTGTTGAGACGGCATCACTCGCATCAGCAACGTGACTCTTTCCCTTTTCTCCCTATTTTTTCCTTTGTTATATAACTCTCTAATGAGCCGATTGAACTGATTTTCAAAAACATGCTGCTCTTGCTCAAAGTCCTTTTGTGCATTTCTGTTAAACAAGTCGACTTTTTGTGAGTTTATATTTCTAAATATTTTTGTATATAATTTATTTTATCCACTCTTCTTTCTACATAATTACTTATAAAAAAATGAAGAGGAGAGTTCTGAAATTCATAAATGAGGTAAGTAATGTTACTCACATTTTTTGCAATTTCAATTTTTATTTAAAACTTTGTGTTTTCGCGAAGTTCTATCTCCCATTTAAATAGCATGTGAATTTTTTTTTTAATTTGGAGTTTTGTAACTCTTGAACGGCTTCATGAATTGCTAAGAACCTATCATATTCTTGTAGGGAATTCGACGCTCTACAAAAAAGGTCCTCTATGATTTTTTCATAAATTTACTCCTTCAAAAGTTATTCAAGTTTAAAGTTGGACACATAATAATTTTATCGTTTTTTTTTCTTTATTCTTGGAAAAAATTTTGTAAGGCGTTTGGTTTAAAATAGGTTTTATTATAAAGAATTGCATGGTGCGTGTGTACAAACGTATATCCTAAGACTAACTGCCACTGTAGCCGTTACTAAACAGCAGCGCCGCCTAATGTTAGAAATACAAAGTAATATTTGAAATCGCTCACAGTTCGGCCGTCCTGAACAAAGTTCGACTCGAACTTAATTAACAATTAAAAATGCTCTCGTTCAATTAGAAGAGTGATTAAAACTAATTACCAGGACGCCAGGGCCTCATATTGCTAGCCTCCCAAGTTCCTATATAAGGTTTTTGTGTTACTTGGAAGTTTTCAACGTCCTTCATGACGTAACGATTGTTTCTTAAAACCTTAATGACCTCATATGGGCCTTTTGATACCGGCATGAGCTTTTTCGGAGCCCCGGGCGTACTGTCGAAATTCGATATCATTACATAATCACCACATTCGTATTTATTCGGACTCTTTCGCTTTTTATCGAAATATTGTTTGTTATAATCCTGACTTTTTTTAATTTTCTCTTCCGCGATAGCTCTTAACTTTTCTAAATCTCTAACTTTATCGTCAAGTCGAGCTTGTTCTAAACTTTCACCCAAAACATCGACAACTTTACCATGTTGGTTTAGCCCAAACAGAAGTTTGCTAGGGGTTTCTCCAGTCGATTTTTGGATCGTATTGTTTAGAGCGAACTCGGCTTCTGAGAGTACTTTATACCAGTACTTGTTTGTCTTTGGGTCTGACAATTTCGCGAGCATTGGACCCAAAACTCGATTCACCCTTTCGACTTGACCGTTCGCTTTAGGAGAAGCCGTTGCAATTAAAACGTGTTCTATGTTATTATCAGACAGAAAGGATTTAAATTCATCGGACGTAAAACAGGTGCCGCGATCAGAGACAATGGTTTTCGGCCTGCTGTAATTTCTGAAATGATCTTGTAGAGCGTTTATTGCTTCTTTTGAATCAGTCGTCTTAACGGAATATAATTTTACGAATTTTGTGAATCCGTCTATGACCAGAAGGACATGTTGTTTAGCGGAAAGTTTCCTGTCTACTGGACCATAGTGGTCGATGTGAAATGTCGAAAATGGAACATTACCTTTAGGAATCGGGTTTAGGAAACCTTCTTTCCTTCCAGTTATCGGAGAGAACGCAATACATTTCAAGCAATTGCTGATATAATTCTTAACTTTAGTCATAAGGTTTGGGAACCAGTAATTGTTCATAATCGACTTCGCGGTTTTCTCGCTCGCTAGGTGCCCTAAGTTGTCGTGGTAGTTGTGAATCACATGATTCTCCATCTCCTCCGGGACATAAAAAAGGAGGTCATCACCATGCTTGCGATATAGAATACCGTTCCTCATCTCATACAATTTATCTTGCGTTTTCTCGAGTTTCTCGCGTAATTCACAAATTTTCTTATCTCGATTTTGACAGATAACTAGATTTGATTCTAATGAATTTTCTTCGACGACCATAATGTTTCGACTAAATGCGTCCACATGACACATTTTAGAGCCTGGTCTATGTTCGATGGTTTTATCGTATCTTTCTAATTCTAAAGCCCATCTCGAAATTCTGTCGTTAACGTCTTTTTTCTCCAAAGTTTGTTTCAGAGAGTTACAATCCGTAAGTATTTTAAATTTAATACCCTGCAAGTACACTCTAAATCGTCGGAGAGCATAAACAATCGCGAGGGTTTCCAGCTCGAAGCTGTGGTACCTGGTTTCATAATCGGAAGTTCTTTTTGAGAAATAAAAAATCGGGTGCAGTTGCTTATCTGCCTTACGTTGAAGCAACACTGCTCCGAAACCCACTTTGCTGGCATCGCAGTGAAGTTCTGTTTCGTCATTCGGATTGTAAATGCTGAGAACTGGGGCTGAGATCAATTTTTGCTTAAGAGTTTCAAATGATTGTAATTCTAATTCTGTGAATTTAAATTTAGCGTTTTTTCGCAATAAGTCATAAAGTGGTTTGGCGATGATGGAGAACCTTTCAATAAATTTCCGGAAGTAGGAGCAGAGGCCAAGAAATTTTTGGACATCATGCGTGTTTTGCGGGATTGGAAAATTAGTTACTGCTTCTGTCCCCCTTTCCGTAGGTGCTACGCCCTTTTCCGAAATTTTATAACCCAAGTATTCTATTTCAGTTTGAATGAACTTACATTTTTCGATTCTCAGCTCCAGCTTGTTCTCGACCATAAGTGAAAAAACTTTCTCTAACGTACAGAAGTGTTGCTCTAAGGTTTCGCTCGCGATCATAATGTCGTCAAGATATGCGACTACTTCGCCTGTTTTTATTAATTCGGAAAATACAGTGTTGACGAAACGTTGAAATTTTGACGGAGCAACTTTAAGCCCGAAGGGCATCTTAAGATATTCAAATTGACCCAACGGAGTCACGAAGGCTGTATATTTAACAGAGTCATTAGCAACTGGAATATGGTGAAAACCATCCTTAAGGTCGAGTAAGCTGAAATACGTTTTATTTCGAAGTTTGTCTAGTTCGTCTTCAATAAGCGAAAGTGGGTAGTTGTCACGTAAAAGAAGTTTATTTAAAGTTCGATAGTCAATGCATAATCTCGGAAGCCCACTTTTTCTTTGAGTCAAAACAATCGGAGAGGCATAAGGCGATTCACTTGGTTGAATGACTTTTCTTTCTAATAACGAATCTAAAATCTGTCGTAATTTTTCTTTTTCAAAGAAAGATAATCTTCTGGGATTCAGACTGAAAGGTTCGTGCTCTATAAGCCTAAGCGTTAGTTCTGTATGAACATTCGGCGAATCCGGCCTTTCCGGTAATACATATTTATCAATGAACAAGTCATTCAATCTTTTTCGCGTAGCAAAATCTAAATTCGGATTAATCTCAAGCGGATCGGTCATATGATCGGATGAATAATCAATGTCAAAAATTTCCTTAGTCACTTTAGCCTCATTTTCTGGGAGTGCCGTCAAACCTAAATTGAGTGCCCATAGAGCATCACGACCTAACACAACAGCAGTAAACATAGTGTTATCCAGTACTACAATAAGTTTAATTTTTTTCGTGACACCCTCAAAATTGACATTCGCTGAAATTGAACCTAACTGAACAAGCGTGCTATCATTAATTCCACTATACTCACGTCCGTCGTATGGAGTAATACATTCTGTGGGTACAAAACCTTTCTTTATGAAGCTTATAGGGCTACCGGTGTCCAGAAGTGTACCCAATGTTGATGAACAGCCTGTCTTTCCAACGTCGATGTCGTACTTCAGCATCCTGAAGCACTTAGCGTTGAGTGGATTCTCAGGGGTTTCCTCGAAATGTTTTCCCTCCAGCGATGTCTCAGCTACGTTGGATACTTGTTTGTCAGAAGTAGTATCCGAATCAGTTATGTTACTGATTTGTTGTCGTTGTTGTTTCGGCAGGAGTTTTTTGTTGGTGCAATCTTTTGACACATGACCCATTTCGAAACACCGGAAGCAGGCTCCCTTTTGCCTCAACGGTAATTTGCAATCCGTTGCCAGAAGTCCAAATTTGCTGCAGTTATAACATCTTGCTGTTACACGGCCTGAAACAGAAGCTGAAGTAGAAGAGTCCTTTGAAGTCGTCGGAGCTTTTGATTCGTTGAGCTTTGGAGAAAAGCTCTGAGAAGTCTCGGATTTCAGAGTGTCCTTCTTAAGCGAGATTTTTTCGAAGGCTTTCAAAAGCTCCCTTTTCTCTTTAAATTGCTGAATCCTGGCTTGATTCTTCATGCTGGTATCCGGAATTCCGTCAATCAAATAGTCCATGATTTCATCCTCAGGAATGGGGGCTGCATTGCCGAGGATGAGTTTGTTATGAAAATAGTCACTGAAGGTCTCGCTTGCTCTCCAATTTCGTTCCTCAAATTTTCTGCGAAGTGCCAACTTGTTCGGTCGATGGTCAAACATAGTTGCCAGTTCAGTGAACAAGTCGGCGACGGCCATCCCGACGTATTCTGATGTGGACTGAAACCATTGAAGGGCTTTGCCCTTCAATTTTGTAGCAAAGAGGAGGTGAGCATGAGCGTCATCCAAATCGTATGTTCTGGTCAGAAGCTCGAATTGGTTTTTCCACTTTGTATAGTCAGAGTTCGACCCGTCGTAGTCGCCCAGAAGTTCCTTTAAATTAGAGATGTTAATACGATGATGAGGCGTAGCTTCCTGGACTTGGATTCTCGGAGATTCGCGTAGGATCTGGTTCTCTCTTCGAACAAGATCTAATTCACGCTGCAATAGGTCGCGTTCTCTTTGAATCAGTTCCATTTCTCTTCTCATCGCATTGTTGGCGGTTGCAGAAGTTGATCTCGTAGGGTTCGACTCACTCATGACCTGTTCGTCATCAACCTCAGGATTCAAATTCAGGTCACCTTGGTATTGGACATTTTGGATACCTGAAGCCACTGTGATCCAATCTTCGGAAGGATCGTTTTCCGCAAGACGTTTTATAAGATCTGCCTTATTTCCTGAAGTTGGCAAATCAATACCCTTCAGCACTTCCTTCAAGGTCTGAAGTGTAAACACGGTCGGGTTAATTCTTGAAGGGCCCGGCATCTTGTTATTTAAGGTTGACACGATTGAAAAATTTTAATGCGAAAGAGAAATTCCGTTTCTCGTCTCAGAAGGTTATCGCACTGATTTGAATAAAAACTAGGCAGAACAGAAGGCTCTCTTGTCACTAAACAGAAATGTTATTAATCACCGAAGTTTGTGATCAAGCAGAAGTATCACTAAGCACCGAGGGTAGTGACTAAACAGAAATGTCACTGTGTACCGGAGATAGTGACTGGACATAAGCGCCACTAAGTACTGAGGGTAGTGACTGAACAGAAGTGTCACTGAGCACCGGAGTTAGTGACAGAGCATAAGCGTCACTAGGTACTGAGGCTACTGACTGAGCAGAGGTGTCACTAAACACTGAGGGGTTATGTTTTCTCGCGACGGAAGGTTAGGCTAGGTTCACTATTAGCAGAAGCGTCATAAGGGACGGAAGGTTGGCATCACTTGCCGTGAACGTAGATGGGATCACTTGCCGTGGACGTAGAGCAACACTGGCGATAAGAGCGCCGTCGCTCGTTCACTTCCACAAACACTAAACATTTGAAACTGGCGTTCTCAAGCCGCCATATTTTCCCACATATTTCTTTTAGCGTCAGATGCGCTTATCACTTCCATCAAACAGGATTTTTTTTGCGAAATAAAAACATATTCCTTTTAGTGTCGGATGCACTTAACACTTCAATCAATCAGGATTTTCTCGGTGAAACAAACACATATTCCTTTTAGCGTCGGATGCACTAAACACTTCAATCGATCAAGATTTCCTCGGTGAAAAAAACACATATTCCTTTTGGAATCAATTGCACCAATTACTTCCACCGATAAGGGTTTTCTCGACTGAAAAAAAACCCATTTCTTTCAGAAGTTCACTGCACATGAGGCGATTCACTACCCGATTCACAAGCACGAGCCATACCGATCCGCGTGGCGTCATTACGCAAAATTTCAGTTTTTTAGGCTTTCCCGAGCAGAAACTGACTGGAATAGTAAACAGAAGACCGGCGCGGTAGCTGGATACATATGGGATGTATCCCACTTCTGATTTTGTAAGGCGTTTGGTTTAAAATAGGTTTTATTATAAAGAATTGCATGGTGCGTGTGTACAAACGTATATCCTAAGACTAACTGCCACTGTAGCCGTTACTAAACAGCAGCGCCGCCTAATGTTAGAAATACAAAGTAATATTTGAAATCGCTCACAATTTGAAATTTATCACTAATTATCTTAATAGAATTGTTTACGTGCAACGAAATCTCGGTACAAATATGTACGAACTACGGCTTGGGCTATGTTTATCGAAATTTCGGTACGAAGAGCTGTCAGATACTATTTTGAGTATTTGTACCGAAATTTTGGTACGAATATAGCTCTCAAATACTAGCTTTGGCTATTTGTACCGAACTTTCAGGAGTAAGCTTCCGAAAAGCGTATTATACCTCCGATTAATTTGAAACTCCGTATACCTACACAGAAAAAGCTTAGGGTAAATAGTGTTGCAGGTAATTTCGTATTTTTACCTGCTCGCATTGGTAAAACACAAATATTACCCTCGATGGGCAGAAACTGTCTTTTGTTCTCATTAAAGTTGTCACCACCGTCTTGAAAATTGGAAAGCCACTAGCTTTGAATCGCTGAAGTAAAGTTAGCTGATGGTTGGTGTAACAGGCGAATCGGATAAGTGCGGCTTCATAAAGGCTGTTTTGCCGAATCGTTAGAATTGTCAAAAGTTCCAATATGACATTTACAAGGTCTTCAGGGTAAACATTGAGAATTACTCCCGAACGTAGGTAAACGCAGAATAATACCCTAGATGTGCGGGTAAAGTTTACCCACATGGGGTAATTTTTGTTGCAGGTAATCTTTACCCCGAATTCCGGGTAAAGTTTACACTTAGTTTTTTCTGTGTATGCATTTTGAGGTAAAAACTCCAGAAAACTATAAGAATGTCATGTTTTTCCCCTTTATTTCAGTAAATAATGAAAAATTACAAAAAAGCTCCAAATAGAAGTTTTTGATCTCCTGGAAATACACCTTTTATGTAATTTACAGTTTTTCTGAAAAATCAATATTTTACATGATATTCCTACCCCTTTATAAAATCTTATGGGGGGAGGGGATACAGAAATAATGTTGTTCAAATCCCTACTGCTTTACAACACTATAAATTTATTATGTGTTCAAATTTAACCTTAAATAACTTTTGAAGGAATACATTTATGAAAAAATCATTCGACACCTTTTTTGTAGAACGTCGAATTCCCTACAAGAATATGTTATGGCCTCAGCAATTCATCGAGCCCTTCAAGATTTACAAAACTACACATTAAAAAAAAATGTCACATGCTATTTAAATGGGAAATAGAAATTCTCGATGAGCGACCTCTAAATATTAATATCAAGAGGTCTACTTTTCACAGGCGTCTTTTCACACCTTTCCGGAAGTTTTTATGTGGGGGTTTCGAAAAAAAGTCGATTTTTTTGAACCACCCTTATATATACATATATATATATATATATATATATATATATATATATATCGTCCCGCAGGAATAACCCCTTAAGCGAAGGCGTTACAACCATGCCGAAAGCTAAATGACACCTGGTTGAGGTATCTCAAACGGTGACCTGAGATACCGGGCGACCTCTCAGAGTATCAGCCTTATCCTTGCACGCGGGTCTCTACAAGGATGGACGAACCCTTTCCCTATCTGCTCGTGGGAACAACAATAACGACACCAAAAATAGTTGCAGTAAGTGCGGTTCAAAACAATCGAACGCGCAGGGCGCCTGATAAATGGGTCGGACAACAATGACGACTACCCTATAGTTGGGGGAGCCAATCAAGACGGAGTCAATGCGATGGACCCGCGGAATCTCAATACTTTTGGGTGGACGGATCGACTTAATGAGGACCTGCTACACTGATGAGATAGCAGTATGACCCCCGAGCGAGAAGGTTACATGGCACGACTGCAGGTTCTGTGGTGTGAGAAACACCCAGAGCTCTCGGACTTTTCGCGTCAAAGTCTGCGAAACCATGGCGAACAACTCCGAACAAGGGGATATGTAAGCGGAGTACCTACTTTACCGCAGCCAGAACAAGCCGGCAATAGAGAAAGAGATACGACACTGAGACCAACCGCGAACAGGCATCCAATAGATGAAGAACGATGCTTCAGGACTCGGAGAAACATCAACATTCAGGTTTCTCCCAAGCCCAAAGATCTAACTGAACTGGATGATGAGCTTCGTGGAGATTTTTCCGAAGATTCCGACCTCTCGACTATCAATTTTGGTGTGCACAATGCAGCGAGAACTTTGGCAGATGCAAACCGTAAAAAAAACCAACGGTTGATCATAAGATCAAAAGACCAATACATCAACTCAGCACAAAGATAGGCTGGGCAAGACAGTAAGCGTCCCGGATTCAGTGTGTTATTGACTACATAACATCTGGCAGGACTTTCACTGCCAAGCTTCGAAAGTTCGCGCGCGAACTGCAGATCCATCCTCACACAATCAACAAGACAAAGCTACTGACCATCAGGCAGCATATTGTTGACAGAATACGAGTACTATCTAACGCTGGAGAAGTCTAGAGCGGAGGGAGAGGTGGGTCAGAGAAAATCAACAGTTTTTGTTTGAACCATCTAGACTCTCCCAAGACCCTCCAGTTACTGTCGACCATACGCCCAAACCAGAGGAGTTCGAAGCATTTCGGAGAGAAGTCTACGAGGTCCAAAATCCACTTCAAGAAGACACAAAGAACATAAATAGCTTCAAGGAGCTGTGCAATGCCCTTACAACAGCTGAGGAGGAATGCCCACCTATCACTTAATGCCGCTTTGCAAAACCAGATTTACTATCTCATCTGGAAAACATCGTGTGATCACTAACAGTTTCACCTTTCAGAGAGGTATGTTTCAGGGCGACACCATGAGCCCTCTTCTCTTTTGGCTCACATTATTGCGCCAAGGTTAATTTTAAGAAAGGAAAACTTAATGGCATCCCCGAAGACCCTGAGCTCGTCGACAGAAGCGCTATACGACACCTTAGCGCTGGAGAGACCTATACATACCTGGGCGTGCCACAGAGCCGCATTCAGGACGTGATGTCTATAAAGGATACTCTCCGAAGCAGATACAAACGTCTCATCCGGCAGATTTGGTCTTCCGAACTATCGGCTAAGAACAAAGTATCTGCAACGAACATGCTTGCCGTCCCGGTAGTACTCTATTCATTTGGAGTTGTTCCATGGACGAAGGACGAGCTCAGATCCTTTCATATCGGGACGCGAAAGGTTTTACACATGGACAAAATCATGCACCTTAAGTCTTCTGTTCCGCGACTTTACATCTCACGCCGCCTAGGTGGTCACGAAATACTGAATCTTGAATATCTTCACAACAGGATTATTCTGGGTACACCACACAAAGTTGGAAATAGACAAAACGCTCTTCTTTAAATGGTCAGGAAACACGAATAAGTAGGCAAAGGGGCATTTCTGTACAAAGCAGCGGAGGAGGCTGCTGAAACAGTCGGCCTTGACTTCAATATCAGGGGTGAGCAAAATGCATCAAATCTTATCCATCTTGAATATTCACTCCTGAAGGCCCGGATTAAGAAAGCACAGAATAAAAAATTCCGCGAAGTTCTCTTCGACAAGAGGATGCACGGCATCTTCCACAGAAATGTGGAGGATCAGTCAATGTCGTATGAGCTAACGTATGCTTTCCTTAAATCATCCGGATTGAAGTCTGGCACGGAGGGTTTTATTTTGGCATGTCAAGACGGTGTAATTCCCACTCTAGCATACCGTCGCCACATTTTGAGCCAAGATATTCCCGATGATAGCTGAAGCCCAAATACCGCTCCGCTAAACGCTCCTAGGGAAATAGAGTCAATTGTCGAAAATGAGAAGTGCCGCATATACTGAAACTTCATATTCTCGACAATTGTTGCTGTTGCGCACTCGAGGCCTGACATTGTTCTCCTTGACTTCGAGAAACGAACCATGTTCGTTATCGAGTTTTCGGCACCAGCTGACAAAAACGTCACAGCTAAGGAGAAAGAAAAGAAAGAGAGGAAGAAAGATCTTATAAGGGAGATGCGACGGTTATACCCGGAATATTCTGTTAAGCTAATCGTTCCAATCATTGGCACTCTTGGAGGTGTCAAAGTTTCACTGGTTAATAGCCTGAAAAGCATCCCTGTGTGTCAACAAAATGCTGAGACACTTGCGAAGAGAATGCAGAAGGCCGAACGCTTTGGTCGCTCCTTGGGTCGCTTCATGTCCTCAGGGTGCACGAGACTTTTGACGGATCATCGCATTGAATTCGTCGCAAACTGTAACCACCTATCTCACGGTCGTGAGACGTGGTTACAGCTGAAATCTTATCGCGATTTCACTGGGAGGGGGTGCAATTTTTTAGATGAGCACCCGCTCCCGGCGAAATCCTGCGGTTGTCCTTATGACTAACTTTTAATTATATATATATATATAATTAAAAAAAAAAGTTAAACAACCACCGCAGGGTACCACTAAGAGCAACTGCCATCTGGAAAAAATGTCAATGGCCCCCAGTAGAACCGCGGTAAAATACACCTATGGCCACGTCTCACATCCGTGAGATGGGTGGTCACAGGGCACGACGAAATCACAACGACAGGCCGGCGAAACCCTCGTGTGTCTTGAGGACACGAAGCGACCCAAGGATGACAGCTTTCTGCATCCATCTCGCAAGAGCCTTGGCATATTTTTGGCACGCGGGTATGGCTTTAAGGTTACGAACCAGCGATAATTTCACACCTCCGAGAGCACCTATTACAAGAACAATTACTCGTACCGAATATTTTGGGTACAGTCGACGCAGCTCTCTTTTAAGGTCTTGATATCTCTCCTCGTTTTCTTTCTCCTTTGCAGTGATGTTGTATTCGGATGGAGCCGAGAATTCGATCACGAATATAGTTCGTTTCTCGAAGTCTTGGAGAACAATGTCAGGCCTCGAGTGCGCAACGGAGACTGCTGCCCGAAAATCGTAGTTCCAGAAAATCTGGCACTTCTCGTTTCGGACAATTGACTCTATATCCCTTGGAGCGTTCGGCAGGGCAGGGTCGCGACCAACACCGTAAGAGCGACAAAGGTGGTAATAAAGTACTCTTAGGGCCGCATTATGTCTATAGATATACGTTGTTCCTGCGTGGGTCGGACCTCTCCGATAGTATATGTTCTAGGTACTCAGCGTGTGCATGACACGCTCTGCACCTATCACTGGGAACTTCTTGACATAAAATGCGGGCGCGGTATGCTAAGGTGGAGATTACACCGTCCTGGCATGCGAAAATAAAGCCCTCTGTACCTGAATTGAGCCCTGATGATTTGAGGAAAGCAAAAGTTTGCTCCTTCGACAAGGACTGTTTTTCTACATTTCTGTGAAAGTATATATATATATATATATATATATATTTATATATATTATTCTGTGTTACAAGAAATTTTGCAGATACGGGTGAAATAAAACTGTTTATCCAAATTAATATGTAACGTTACCAGGGAACTTTTGTGATTGGAACTTCGAAAACTCGCTTTTCGAGAAAAATGCATTTAAAATTGGCGAATGCCATAAGCGCATGTGTTGAATTTTTTGTTCAAATGCAAAACTAACCCACTTCCGGGACATAAGTATAATGTAAACAGATTAAGCATTAATGGAAGAATTATTTCCCATTGAAACCCCAAAATTAATACTTTTACTTTTGTTCACAAAAACGCGAATATTTCATGAACAACGATTGACAAAGTGGGCCATTTCTTTGCCAAACGTCACATCTAACGTATGAAAAAGGGAGTTTCTATGATCGCAAATATATCAATATCATAAATTTTAATTAAAAAGTGTTGTTATCCGTTTTCTTGATTTGCACGGCAGATGTCTTCTTTTTTGACATAAGTTTATAAAGTATTTTTTAAAGATATTAAAACAAAAAATGTCAGCTTCTCAATCCAGTAGATTAATTTTCAAATGTGGCATATATTTCCAGGAAATTCCTGCTAGTTTAGTTGGTATTTTCGGTATCAGAAGCTGAAGAAAATCACATATTATTCCATTTTCTGCGTCTAGTCGAGATACTTAGCGTATGAGAAAGACGAGAAAGCAAAAACGCGGGTGCGCACCCGGCTTACCGACCAGCGTAGGACGTAGTAGTTGGACGAAACGGCCACCATAAATCCAAGGGCCAACACATGCTTTGCATAATATAAGCTTCGCTTCCCTCGGCGCACCGCATTGCCTTTCGTTTCCTGTTGCGTCCTCCTGGTCCTCTGGTTTTCCCTTCAACCCTCCTCTTCCTCTCCTTCTTTCACGTTGAACGAGTTCTACCGGTTTTCGCAGCGAATCCAGCCGCAACCAAAATATAGCCGAACCGTGGTTGGGAGAATAGAAAGAGAGAAGCAATTGGTTAGGAAGACGGTAGAGGAGGATGAACAATGAGGGGGAGTTGAGGTATAGATAGCATCTGTCGATGAGGACAAGGATTCGCCCTTCTCAGATTTTTTCACGATAATCGCTCCGGAGATTCTAAAGCGAGGCTCTTAATTGCAGAATTGCAATCTGTGAGAAGCTGCAACTTCTTGGGACCAATTTACTCATTAGTGCGAAATTCGATTTAAATTTTTTTTACTTTATGAAATTTTCCTCAGAGTTAACCTTTATTTTGACACCGTGTGTCTGTTTACAAATCTACCTTAAGTATTTTGAAATGTCTTTCAAAATGCCTCGGAATTGTTACCGAGAGTTTTTTATCGAGTAGATATTTCGAGTTTTCCAAACGGAGTGATTTCTTTCGAACAAATGCCAAATGTTACCGGTAGAACAATATTTTCCTTTAAGAATTTAAGAAAAAAATGAATAAGCTAATAAAGGGTGATAACTGGAAGAGTAAGAGGATTTGATCAACAGGCGGAAACGAAAGGACAGGAAATGAGCATGAGGCTCTAAAAGACCGAAAGTGGCGCGGACAGGAAGAGACCACGAAAGTGTGAAGAAAAGGCAGAAATGACTGCTCATGCCGAAGGTGGCAATTTGTGAGCGTCTGACGTTTTTGCGTGCGAGCGAGTCTTGCATCGCAATCCATATAATGAGTGAGCACGCACGCTTAAAAGTGCTAATCTATGGCTGACAACATTCTTTCCCTTACAATTATGTAGATTTCAATAGTCGTATACAAAATTTATGAGAAGAGTTTGTTGTTTAATTTGTTAAGACCACATACTTAGTAACATCAACTTATAGTAAGAAACAAAGATTTTCTTTCAGGAAGTTCAAACTGCTTCCTAAGAATGTGAAAAATATTGACTTCTAACTAGTGATAAAATTGATATGATTTCATTTTCGAAAACTCACATTTTGTGGAAGATAGCTGTTTGTAATTTCTTTTTTTTTCTAGACCTAATTACGATCTTTATACTGTTATGAAATACAAACATTCAATGGGATATCGGGATAGTTCTGTCGATATATCGATATTGCAAGCCTACAGTAGCCTTTATATTATTTTAAATATTTTCCTGAATTTTCTCTTCCAATTATATTTCTTTTTTTATCATTCCTTCTCCTCTTTCGTTAATTCTAAGGTAAAAAATAAAATTTTTATTCAGATTTAAGTAGTTTTTTCATAATTAAGTAAGTCTCAATTTAATAACACTTCTCAAAGTTTGTAAAATTAAAATTTGAACAAATTTCGCTTTTCGTTTTTCTTTTTATAAATGATTATTGAACGATTTCATGGAGCAAAGTACTTTTAAAAACCTGTTATTTTTCATTTCGCATAATTGCTGAGGATTTCAATGATTTTCGATTTAGGTTTCCATTTCTGCAGGTTTAGTCAAGACAAAATCTTTTCTTCGTTTTCTTTGATTTTCTTAGCAAACCCCTATTTTCCTTTCTTTGCCAACCAATCTACCTATATCTTTATCCGCTCGATTTCATTTTCTGCCAATCTATCTCCTTCTATACTGGAAAAGTTCAGTGAGGGACGGTCTTGAATGCCCGAAGGACTTTACTGGAGAAAACGATCGGTAATGAGAATTGAAATGTAACAGCTGCGGATTACTTCTAATCTGCGACAATGGACACTGATTACTTTTTTTCAATCGTTGAAATTGACTTAAATCAGTTCCGTATCGAAGGCTTTCAAAGCCATAAAAAGTGTTTACTCTAGAAATATATAACCTGGAAATATTTTAAAATCATGATAAGTAAAAGAATCGGAAGTTTTATAGACCAATATATCTAATTAATAAATGGATGTTCTGTAATCTATATTTTTTCAAGTTAAATCGTTATAATTTTCGATAAATTATTCACCTACGCAAATAAAAACTTGTTAAGTAGCTTCATTATATCTATCATGTATATTTGAATTTTCAGTAGCGTGCGAACGAACAAGTGAGAGCGATAGTTCTTATCAATTATTTACGATAGTAGTCACAAACTGGTCTCTCTCTACAACACGTTCATAAAAATTATCATGAAGCTGATTCCGGAACTATAATCCGTAGAAATTTACATCCCCTCTTATAGTAACGGAAATCTGGAATTTCATGTGTATAAAAATGTTTATTTTCAATATTCCTAACAGATCATCATTTCGATTAAGCAAATTGATACTTTGTCATTCATAACGGACAGCGTTCCATTAATATAATCGATACGATGTAAATATTTATTACTACCCGTGTATTGAAATGCATTAATTTCCATCCATTTACTAATCTGTTATACTCAGTCTCATGTTCGAATTCATTTATTTGTTCCAGGTAAGTTAGAAATCCTATAAATTACCAACTACAAGCCCACGTATGCAGTTGTCAGCTTATTTGGATTACGAGTAAGTCAAATTCTAAACCGTTTGATCTTGAGGCTTATTTCGCTTGCATTTGATAAATGTGGCTTTGAACGAACGTGATGTGACAGAATTCACGCTTCGAATTGCAATATTCTAACCACAATATTAATATGGTTAATGAGCAGAAAATCAAGAGACTAACAAAGCGTGACGGGCGCCATAAATCACAATGCAACTGCAATAGCATCGCGATCAATATAAAGTTATATCACAACGTTAAGATGCTTGACAAAGAGAATTGGAAAAAAAGATTTCCGTGACCAGGTTTCGTAATTTGTCGTGTGCGTTATATTTGTATGAGTTTCTCCTATCGAAGTATGCAAATCTCTTGAAATCAAACAGTGAAATCTCATTAGTTAAAACAACTAGAAATCGGTGAGGTTTCATTGATTCACTCACTGGAATTCCGTCACTAGTTAAATCAGTGAGGTTCAGTAGTTCACTTAGTGTCAGTCGTCATTTGTACGCGTTGTCGTCCTCAGCTGGTTATGTATGACACTTGTTATTTATCACTTTTGTTTGGAACTTTGTTTCAGCACTTTACTCTCTCCACGATGAATGAAGGCCGGGATGCAATATAATAGGATATACAGGGTGTCCCAGGCTCAAGTGTCCGGACTTATATAGCTGTATAAAAATAAAAAACATAAATAGAAAATTCCTTTTTCAAAAATCTGTTGAAGTTTTAGTTTTTTGGTTATAAAATATTTAAGCTGGACCAATCAGGAGCGCCGTATAAACAGCCGTGTGTGCGTGAACGAGATTGCAAAGCAGTTTCATCGAAGCGAGCGCAGAGGTGGGGTTAGCGGCGAGAGAACACTACGTTGGAGTCCCGTTCACGCATGCACGGCTGTTTATGCGGCGCTCCTGATTGGACCAGCTTGAATATTTTACAACTCAAAAACTACAACTTCAACTGATTTTTGGAGAAGGAATTTTAGATTTATTTTTTGTATTTTTATACGGCCATATAAGTCCGGACATATGAGTCTGGGAAACCCTGTATTCCAACGCGTTAACGCGTCAACGCGCGTCGCTCAAAATCAAACCCAAGTGGCCAGGGACCACCTCACTTTCAAGCGAAATATGTTATATCCCCTTATTGCAGCCGGTCCCAAACATTGTTAACACAAGCACTTGTACACAGTAAAGCCCTCTTTCGACAGTTTTAAATAACACGTAGACTCGCTAAATACAATGACATGATATTCTCGGACAACTGGAGGTTCATGGCTTGGCCTCGTGGGATGCTTTATCACTGGTTGAATTTATTATTTGGCGTCTCTGGCCTACTTTATTCATTTCTTATAGTTGCTTCATTAACCGGTTCGCCTAGTCAAAGCTGGAAAATGATTAGTTTAATAGTGATAACTCAAAATACTGATCCAACCAGTGATAATTTCACTGGTCCAGTTGAACCCACAGAGTTCATACTCCATCGGTGGATACATACAGTTCCAGCTAGTGCAATTTGGGACCCTCGCACGTTCAAATGTTAATAATGGAAATTTTAATCACGGAAAGTTAAAGGTTAAAGTTAAAGTTAATATATATATATATATATATAAATATTTTTTTTTCTTCTTTCCTTAAAACTTTCCTAAAATCATCAGAACTCAATTCAGGTACAGAGTGTTTTATTTTTACATGCTAGGACGGTGTCATTTCCACCTTAGCATACCGTGACCGCATTTTATGTCAAGAAGTTCCCAGTGATAACTGCAGAGCGTGTCATGCACACGCTGAGTACCTAGAACAAATACTATCGGGCTGTCCGGCCCACGCAGGAACGAAGTATATCTTTAGACATAATGTGGACCTAAAAGTGCTTTATCACCATCTTTGTCGCTCTTACGATTTTGGTCGCGACCCCGCCCCTGCCCTGCCGAACGCTCCAAGTGATATAGAGTCAATTGTCCGAAACGAGAAATGCCAAATTTTCTGGAACTACGATTTCAGGGCAGCAGTCTCCGTTGAGCACTCGAACCTTGACATTGTTCTTCAAGACTTCGAGAAACGAGCTATATTCCTCGTCGAATTCTCGGCTCCGTTCGAATACAACATCACTGCAAAGGAGAAAGAAAAAGGGGAGAGGTTTTAAGACCTTCAAAGAGAGCTGCAACGACTGTACCCAAAATATTCGGCGCGAGTAATTGTCCTTGTGATAGATGCTCTCGGAGGTGCGACACTATCACTGGTTCGAAACCTTAAAGCCATAAACGCATGCCAAAAATTTGCCAAGGCACTTGCGAGATGGATGCAGAAAGCTGTCATCCTTGGGTCGCTTCGTGTCCTCAAGACACAGGAGGGTTTCGCCGGCCTGTCGTTGTGATTTTATCGTGCCCTGTGACCACTCATATCACGGTTGTGAGACGTGGCCATAGGTGTCATTTACCACGGTTCTACTGAGGGCTATTGATATTTTTTAGTTGGCAGTTTCTTTCAGCAGGACCCTGCGGTGGTTGTTTAACTCTTTTTTTAAATTATATATATATATATATATATATATATTATTTAATGTACATTTAACGTAGGGGAGGGAGACCCTTCTACCTGTTGAGTGACAAAAGATACTTATTTGAAAATTTTTCTGGTGCGGATTCGGACTAGTTAAGATTCTATTTGTTCAGAGAGTGGCTAACTAACTTGACTCATCTTCTTACACCACAAAAGAGGGAACTAGAGGAAATTCTGATTAGATAATTCTCTCGAGAGTTATCGCGTCGTCAGACTACAGACAAACAGACATGTTTTTAAACCCCGTTTTTTCTTACTCAGGGGGTCTGTAAACATCGAGATTTTATGAAAAATGGATGAATCCAAACTCTCATGAATCTAGTACCTTTCATCATAAATGACGAGGATGCAAAAGGGAAACGTGGTTGTTAAGAAAGGTCTTAAACAAAGTTCTTAAGCAGAATCGGAGATCAAAGTTCTAGATTCTTGAGTGATGAGGGACGTTGTAGTACACAGACGTTTCTGAGCAGAAAGGGTGAGTTTGAGGGGAGTTGATAGGGTGTAGACTGTAGAGAGTTCCTTCGGTAACTCGATGCTGAGCAACTTGGTAGGCCGTATCAGGCCGTACAGCGCTGCTGATTAGAAGCGCTTCGTTAAGTCTCGATGTCTGCGTGAAGGATTAGGCAAAGTCTGAGATCTGAGGTGGATTACAATGAAACAGGTCTTCAAAAATTGTCAAAACGTCCTAAACTAAAATTCCCTGTAGGACTATAACACCAATTTCGGGCACCTTCCTCTAATTGATTTCTCCGATTCTGACTTCATCTAATTAAAGAATGACAATGATATACTTATTATTAAAATGCATAATACATTCTCGAGTTACGAGCTCAAATTTACGAGCCGCCCGTGGCGTGTGACGAGAATGTGCCAGCACGGCGGTTAGATTTTTGAAATTTTGTTACTTCAAACCTTTTTTTCTTACTTCTTCAAGATGTAGCTTGAAATTCAATTACAGAGAATTTTTACAACTGTGACATTGCTCAGTTATCAAACAAAATTAATAATGTGCCTTCATTTCTAGTAAAAGAAAAAAAGCAAAGCTCAATTTTAGAAAATCAATGACAGCTGAATCTAATATTAATTTATCGCAAATATATTACCTTCCAATAAATGCCATTTTCATTTTATTTTCATTATTTAACTAATCTTATATAGGGAGCGTCCACTAATTCCTTAACGCTTTTTCGGGTAGGTTCATGGATGTGGGGGGGGGGGGGTGCAGCAATATCTTACTTTTATGTTTAAGTTACATATACTTACTATAGAAAAATAACATCTAATAAATATCTAATGAATAAATAAATATCTAATAAATTAACAATAATTTATTAGATAAACTAAATGACCTAATAGTGAAATGAAACTGAAGTTTGACTATTAATTATTCAAGAAAGAAATACTCGAGGGAAACTAATATGATCTAATAGAAAGTGCAATAAACTAAAGCTTTGAGTTTGAAACAAATTAGTAGGGGAAAGGTGTTCACGGTTATTTGCGGTACGCACAGTGTCAAAAAAATATCTTCTAATTTATTGGATAAAATGCATTATAATTACTAAATATCTATAAATCTATTGCATTGACGTGTTTGAAAAAAAGTCATATTTTTATGCTTCTCGTATTCAAGTTCTTTTTAACCAAATAATTTTTTGACATGTTATTTGACTACCTACTTTCGACTAACATTTGACAGACACAAGTCCGTTAAATCAATTTTCGTTTTTGTATGTACTTACAATCTGACAGCATGAAACTCATCCGAATTGTTGCAAAAAGATTGTTTACTCCTGAATTGCAAATGATATGTAATGAATGATTACGTATATACCTTGTTGGTACATGTGTAGTCACACAGATACATAGAGACGTGAAGGTCACTCTCAACTGCTTAATAACAAATTTTTTTTTTCTTCCAGTTTTAATTAGCTGAATCGTTAGACTTTATTAACATACGTCAAGTTTTTCAGGTTAATTTATAAATGAGCATCTATACGAGTTTAGAGTTTCCTGAATCTCTGTGGGTACCTTTCCCCTACTAAATTATAGCAACTTGTCTTAACATTTCTTTAACCCTCAATAGGAGAAAAGTACTAGAAAAGTTTAATTGGTTTTTTTTACAAAATTTTTAAAGTGCTTATAAAGTGTATAAAGTACTACAAAAAAGTATTTATTCATGGAGTACTAAAAATGTTCAAAACACCTATTACCACACCAGGACTTGTTTAGGCCCGAAGAAAAGGTTTATTTAAAAAAATGTCTGCTGAAATAGAATTAAAGTACCAAAAAAGTTCAAAATATGTCCTATTTCAGCAGGTCTTTATCAGAACAAAGGTACCAGAAAATTTCCGTTTAATTTAAAAGCAGTTCTAGAAAAGTTGCATATTATCTTCTTTGCTAACCTTTTTACAAATGCTCATGGAATTTTTGTTTTCAAAAGATCCTGCTGAAATGGAACTGAAGTACCAGAAAATTTCAAAATACATTCTGTTTCAGCAGGTATTAAAAAAAAGTGCTAGAAAAGTCCTATTTAAGTTATTCCAAAACTTTCACAAAGGATGTACGTATATTCCAGAAAAGTTCTGTTTCAGCAGGATTTTTTGGATCATGAAAGAATCATAAATTTCATGTTCAAAAATAGTTCACCAGTAGGATACAGTTAAAATATTTGAATACTTCAATCCTATTTTATGAGAACCTTTCTGGAACATGAATAATATGAGGACTTGTGAAAATTGATAAATTGATGAATAAAGTGGAACTTTTCTACAGGCAGATTGACCGACTGACAGGCAGTCATTGTCGTAAAAAAACTTTATCATTTGCCAAAAAGTTCTTCATCCGCAGGACGTATTTTGAACTTTTTTGTGAAATATATAGGCATATGAATTTCGACTGGTAACCATTTAAAAAATAATTTATGTGCGAGTTAGTCGAGTTCTAATCTGTTTGAGCAGTTGATACTTCAGTATACAAAGTTATCTCGTTCTCGAATCTTTGATTCGCCTTTATTTAGAATCTTATTGGGATTCGATTGACACATTTTTTCACTTGGATTCTGCGTTATGTCAATTGATCATACAATTATTCTGAGAAGTGTCGTGTGCCTTTATTGATTGCTTTACTGGTTCAGTAGATATCTAGCTCGGACTGTTCGGAAGAGAGTGGGAGCTAATTTCATAAGGACCAGTAATTAATGTAATATTAGTGCGATACTGCTATCCATCGTGGACTATTGCCTATTATACCGCAGTGTTGGATTATCGATTGCTACTCTCCGAACAGCTTGTGTGTCTATACTGGTATAACATATGTTCACATTTAGACCGTTGCTATGTGTCGATAACTGCAACTAAAATTCTATCTTGTCATCTGCGGTTCAAGGATTGCGTCCTACTTTTCAAATCACATATTTTGGCCAGAATAGTCTTGTCATTCCTGCATTACCCACTTTCACACTCTCTAGTGGTTGAATTCTCGTGAAATTTACATTTTATTCTAATGGGATTAAATAGTGGGTCAATAATTTAACCAATTTCAAAAATAAACAATGAAGATAATGAATAATTAAATAAATAAATTAACAGTCTAATAAACAATGTCTTTGAAATTATATGTCACCGCGATTTTTTGCATGGAAATTGTAATCCAGATAATGAAAGTACGATATGTTGCGAGCCTCTGTGGACATATTCAGCTGCGAAGGCGTGATTCTATTTAATTCTGGTCGAATAATAGACGATTGGAGACGCTCGAATTACAAAAAAATAAAGTTGGGATTCAGTATGTATTTCTGTATTTCGGAAGTTGAACACTAGGAGAGTAATTTCCCATTGTACTATGGGGCTTTGATGAGGCACGAAGCGAATCCTGTGGTCGTTGTTGTGAGCTAATGGGAAGCGAACAAGCATATAGCTCTAATCGTAGATCAGCAGTAAACCGCTAACAAAACGAGTGGGCATTAAAGAAAGCGTTGACCTAGCTGAAAATATACGGTCTTGATTTTGTCTTGAATGTCTTCAATATGTCTTCAAGATGTCTGGTTCCGTCTCACCAGCTAGACATTGGAGATATGCAGACTTCTCTTGCATTTATGGCTGTTAACTGTGCCAATACAAGGCCAGGTAGACTTGTCTTAAGACAAAAAGTGTGAGTTACCATAAATATACCGAATTGCTCTTAAAGAAAACTATATAACCAATTTCTGGATTTAACATTTGTCAGGGTGAAATTACAAGAGTTTTCGTTTGTAAATTTTATTGTACATTATACTCCGACCTCCCCACTGGTGGAGCCTGCTACTTCCAGGAATAAGGTAGCAAGGTTAGGACCAAACAGTTGCCATCTGCTGAGGATTAAAATATTACAACCGATAAAATTTGTAATTTTTGAATAACTAATTTTTAAATAAGAAATTCGGAACCTGTCTGTCTCAACAACTGGAGGCATATAACATTTTCCATGAAAATATTAAAACTGTCATTCTCTAGAAGTATTAAGTGAACTGTTTGAGATAGGGAAAAATGGACAACATTTCTAGATTTGCCATCCAAAGAACATCATTATTCCAGATAAATAAACTTATTAATACATACAAAATAAATACCATGAAGATAAATAATATAAACATTCTATGAAGCTTGAAGTGGATTAGTGTTGAGCCTAAGAGGCCTTGGTCTCAAGAAATATATATTTGTTTTCAACTCAAAAATATTCGTCACAAGACATCAAAAATAGTCTCGTTTTGTCTGACGAGCTAAACATATAGAATAACTTGAAATTGTCTTGGATTGGTCTTTACCCAAGACAAAATCAGTACCAAAGATTTTTACCCGGGGACCTATGCTGAAGAGGGTGACGAAGGAGCGACTAATAATCACGTTTTTATATTTTTTATATTCTTGACCTTTCGTATGTTTCACTTTGATGTCTTCATAATGTCCAACTAATACGAATTTTCCTCAAAAACTTTCTAAAATACCGTGCACTATTAGCAATGAAAATTTGATAATTTTAAGTGTTGAACCTATTCCAGCAGCGGTACAATGGAACAAATGGCGATCTTTTTCTGAAATTATAAAATATTTTTTCTTTTGAAAATATGCGAGATACGCCAAAAGAAATATTGCTTCTTACTTAGAAGAGTTCAGTACAAAAAATTCCTTTGGAATTTTACTTCCTCTTGGAGGCAGTTTCGTAATGGTAACAATTTCAAAAAAATTAAATTCGTTTAATTGAACTTTACCTGATTAAAAAATATCTAATACAATGTTCCAAGCAATTGATTGGATGTGTGTACTGTGTGTGGAGGTCAAACTTTCTTCTGAACATGATATATATATATATATATATATCTTTTTGCAATATCTCGGTCAATTTTTGAGCTAGGAAAAAGAAAAAAAAATTCAAATTTTTACAGCCGTTTGAAAACTTAAAAAATTTTTATATCGAAAACAAAGACCGACTCCTCGCTAAAAAAAAAATATGTTATGTAGTCAATTACACACTAAACACGGGACGCATTCTGTTTCATCCGTCCAATCTTCATGTTCAGTAGATGCAAGCGTCTTTCGGTCTTTTGATCCACCATTGGATTTAGCCTTCGATTTGAATCAGCCAACGCTTTCGCCGCACCATAAACTGAACAACTGATGGTCCAGAGGCCGGACCATGTATCTTAAGCTATCCTCACGAAGGGAGCTATTCATTTCAGCCAGATCATGGGGCTTAAGATGATCCTAGATGTGAATGTTTCTTCTTGTCCTGAAATCGCTATCATCTCTCAGGCTGCTTTCCGCTGTGGGTTTCTCCTCTTCGTTTGCAGCTTCTTCATGCACCGGTTGGAGAAGCGCTTTGTGTTTATATCCAGTTCGCGAGAGGCGACCAGCTTGATTTCGCAAAGAGTGATGCGAAACGTGCTGAAGCTCTGAGTGTTTCTAGTACGCAGACTGTGCATACGCGCCATAAAGCCACTATGAACAGAGATAATGCTGGCATCATATCAGTCCAGCAAGTCATCCTTGAGTCGATTCCTCCACTCAATGTGCGCATTTTGCCATCTCGTATTCGTGTTTCCATCTAAATTATTTTCAGCACCCCGAACTCTCGGGTGATCGGTACTCTTTGCCGACCCATTGACAGGTGCGCTGCGCGTTTGATCGTTTTGAACCGCATCTATAACTGTTTTTGGTGGTTTGGTGGTGTCATTGTTGTTTCCAAGAGCAGCTAGGAAAAACGTTCGTCCATCTTTGTAGAGCCCCGCATGCAAGGATAAGGCTCATTACTCCGAGAGCTGATTATTAGTCCATGTTTAGAGTTTAGAACTTTATGGCCTGAGACGTATTGCCCAGAAAGTCCATTTTTAAACTCATTCAAAGTTCAATTTTAAGTACTGATACTTGTAGGGAATTTCAAGTACCTACTTTTTTCCTTTAGAAAATATTTGTAGGTTTTAAAGTTTTTGAAGTAATTGATAAAAACTATATTTCTCGAAAACTAAAAATGTCAATCTTTCTTCACTTCAATTTCGCGCTAATTAAGTAAATTTCTAGAATTTATTTATTTTATTGATACTAAATTACATTCTCAAGTCTTTTGAAACTACTCAAAGGAGAAAAACGTAAATATTTTAATGAACAAACGTGTTCTAGCAGACGATATGAAATTCAAGTCACATAGGGCAGCGTCAAGATTGCCGCTTGCAACTTAAAACATTCATCATTTCTTAACTATTATTCCGATTGAGCTAAAACTTTCCAAAAAAGTTCTTGAGATCCTAATAAACAACTTTCTCGCTGGAAGTTTTTCGATGCTTGAAATTTGCTGGATAAACGAAGCGCTTGAAGGTTGAAATTCATGATTTTTGCAAAGCCTCACAATAAAATTAACAATTTTTCTGTTTAATAAAATAATGACGTTTTTCTTCCTTAACTAGTTTCATGAGACTTAGATATATAATTTAGTGTTACTGAAATTGATAAATTCTGGAAATTGCCCATGTTAGCGCGAGTTGAAGTGAAAAAAGATGGAAATTTTTTATTTTAGACAAATCAATTTTTTATTACTTGCTTCAAAACTGAAAAACCTACAAATATTTGCTAAGAGAGAAAAGGGTCCGTCTTAAAAATTCTGTACAAGCATCAGTACTTCAAATTAAAATTTGAAAGATTTCAAAAATTAACTTTCTGGACAATACTTATGAGGCTGAGTCCACGCGTATCTCCTTTTGATCAGGAGAAGTTCAGTTAATAAAAGAAAAAAACAACAAAAAATTCATCCTTGTAGCCATACAGTTGTCGATTGTAAACATGGACCAAAAATCTACTCGTTTGAAGCACCTTAAGATATCTTGCCCAGGTGCCATTCATATTCAGCAGAAGCCCTTGGTAAAGACGGCAATATGAGGACGCGTCCGGTGGTTATAATAACTTGTCGAGACTTTTTCCTATATTTCGCGTCGATTAGCTTAAAATTTGAATTTTCGATTCTTTTCAGAATATTTTCGAAAGGTCAAATCAAAATATCAAGTCTTATCAAAAACTGTTCAAGGGAAAAATTATAGGTCTTTCGAAAAGCTACAATTTTTCTCTAACTTTTTTACTTGTCTGTCGTGGTTTGGCCTAAAATTGAAATTTTGGACTTTTGTTACCGTCGCTTTATTTGTTTTCTCAGTGTTTAAGTATTTTTATGGATCATCACAGTGATGGTATTTAATGAAAGCTCTATTTTATAAATCTTCGTTTAGCACACACAGTTTGAATAAATATATTCTCCTTCGTGAATTTATACGTATAATGAACTGATGAATATCAATATATGTCCCTAGGGAGAAGTCAATTAACGATAATCAAAGATATTCTGGACTGTCAGAAAGGTAATTACAAAGTTCGATAAGGTTGTTAGAGGCGCGCGGAACGAGTTTGCAGCGATTAAGAAGCACACATGTTCGAGGCTGGTGAGAATTTCTGCATATGCGTGAGTGCAAATGCACTAGTCTCTTGCACAAGCGCATGTGCACTGGACTCATCTCAAGCTTGTTAAGTGACACGTTCGTTCGTCTCTTTTCCTTCCACGAGACTAAAACGCGTTCTACTTTCAAATTGGGTTTAATACACTGGACGCATTGCTCACGCCTCTTAATAGCACCTGCCAACAGGTGACTTCATTACCGACTGATAATGTGAATTCTGGCTTAGGAATTGTCTGAATTGAAAAATTATTTCATATTATCTTCCACGATTGACTGCATGCACGAAGAACCAATTTGATTGAGTTGGAATCCAATCAACATTAGTTTATCACCAAAGTTACCCAGGAAAGAAGCCTTAAGATTTCTGATTTAATTCGCTAATGAAAGAGTGAAATTGATGAATAGAAGATTATTTAGCTCTGCTGATATTCATAAATATTACTAGAATCAGTTTTATCCTGAGGTGTTTGAAGTAAATGGTACTGAGCAGGTTTCGAGCAGGTAGTTGGTTAGCAAATTGATTGCTCTTTTCGTTTTATGAGGTGCAAGGTTTTTTACCATTGCCGGATGGATACTGATCGAAAATTGCATCAAATCGAGTTCTCAGTTCTTAATTTTCCAGTGATTTGCTTTTGTAGACTTGTTTACAAATCTGTCGATTATTTTAATTGATAGTAATTACCTTCATGAGATGTGACAGCTCCCCTCCTAGTTCAAACATAGGAGTTAACTAATCGGGTTAGAAACTTCGTAGGTATTCATGGCATTATGTATAAATTCATGAAGGGTGATAGTTATTCAAAACGGATGATAGTATTCCAAATAGCCAAGCTTTATTTGTAGATTTGTGGACTTGTTATTCCAATTCAATGCTTCTAATGAATAAGGGTTAATTTTTTCGGAAGAAATAAACTATATTTCTGGATTGCTACGAGTAATTCTATTGATAGACTGGTAATACCTAACAATTCTGTATCGACCCATTTTAATATTAATAAATCATGCTATCAGAGTCTACATCTAATTATTTATAACGTATGAATAATTTTAATCTATTAAAGATGATGATACATTAGATATTTCTTTTCATAACTTTCTGTCTAACAAAAATAATTTGTGGGTGTCTGCATGAAAAGGGCTCTTAATACCGGTATGGAGTTACATGTAGGATAATATTCCGGCATTTCTAGCCCAAGACGACCCCTTCAGGTTGAAAAACGACTCGCGGCGGCATTTTTGAAGTTTGAATTTCAAAAACCCGATTTTCCAGAAAAAACATCTAAAGTTGGCGAGTGTCATGAGCGCTATACATGAGTGTTATACTTTTCCTTCAAACCCGAAATATACCCACTTCTGGTTGCTTTTAAAACATGAGTATAGTGCCAATAGATTCATAATATAGGCCCTAGTATCATCCTCCTTTGCATGTGGATGCCCACATTTCATCAAATTACAAATGTTAATATTGCTCAACTAAATTTTCGTAACATACTCTTCCTTTTAGTAGTAATTATCTTTGCTATGTATGTATATATATATATATATATATATATATATATATATACATACATACATACTGGAAAATGGGATTCCATCCTGTCATTTTATGACTCGTTGGTTTATCATTAGACGTAGCGTTCGGTATTGCGTTTGGTAAATTACAGTAGACGGCCCTAAGCTAATAAAATACGACTCGACTACCCCTTGTCTCGCGTGTACCATGTCGGATATGCCGGATGGATAATATGCATTTCTACGGTACGTTGTACGGAAACCTTACCGTGGCTGGCAGAGAGTGTCCAGTACACGGATTATTACTGGTTTACTGACGCCTCTCATATCTTAAGCCCTATTTCATCTTTTTCTTCTTACACATGTAAGTACACCTTTCCACATCTATTTATAATTATCTTCCTTACGACATTGGTCTGTACGATAGCTCGCGTATCTACGCTCATATATAGAGGGGTTTACTTTACATGCAGACTAAGGATGCAGTTTTCGGTTTACTGAGTTTCGTGCTGCTCGATTGAAATTTCCTCCAATTGAAATTCACCTTCTTCCTTCACACACCGTAGCTCCTCGAACGCGGGAACGTTTGCGGTTGGGGTTAATCTAATTTGAGAGTTGTTGAGTTCTACCTTGTACGATTTAACAGTTACCTCTCCGATAAAGCATTTTTATCCTCACAGCAAGGAAAAGTTCGTTGAGCCAATCAATTTTATGACAATGAGATAATTGAATTCTTTCAGGGAAATTGCCATATGAATTAAAATTTACGTGTTCATAAAATCAGCAGAAAAATGGTTTAATGTGTGCGTTGAAAAAAGTTACAACTGCAAAATTCTGTTTTCAGTTTTATGGAGAATCTCACATAGTTTTTTTTACAAAAACTACTTTCACAACAGGAATAATCAGAACATATGCCTTTATTAGAAATCCTAATTCTTTTATATAATGACTGCAAAATTTGTAAATTAATACGAAAATTCCCCAATTCCCCAATTCCGCTAGAGGCAGCTCGTTACGCAGGCCTGCAACCAAGGGAAGTTTATCTCAGCATGGAGAAATGAGCTGACTATTACCCTGCTTGAATTATTACTTGCAACATTTCGTACTTAAATGGCTGAGGATATTCGTACAGCCTGCCGGACGAGTAGCAAAAGCATGGAAAGTGTACGACCGAAAAGTACTAGCGACTCGACTAGCTGGATGCCAAAGATAATTGTGCTGTTCGTCCAGGCAGTACGGCCGATATGTCGCATCCACTGTGTATAATTATGAGATAATCATTTGTGTTGTTAAGAATAATTAATAACCATTTTTGGACCATTACAGATCAGTTTAATTGGGTATTTTTGCGTAAAAACAAAATGAACTAAAATTGCTGAAGTTCTTGAAGAAACGGTTAGTTTCGCAAAAATATTGTAAGATTACATAAATTCCATTACTAAAAATTATGTAAAGTAGTCACGTTTTTATTTTCAGCTTAAAATATATCGCCATCATATTCTTAAATATCTTCGTGTGAAATATAATGGTATGGTATATAGCATATTCTATGCAAAACAAGTTGAATTAATTCTCAAGTTGTTTAAAAATATATGAAGTTTTAATGTCACTGCAGATTGTGGTCAGTCAATAAAAATCAAATTTCAAACAGCAAACGTTAGTTTCATAACTTAAAACTAGCATTTTACACAATTTTTAAAAGCATATAGTACTCGAGACAATTTCAAGATTTGGATTATTCAAATTTGTAATTTAATTTTTTTAACATAGAATATGGTTGAAATATGAACAACAAGATATTTTAACTGTAACAACCAACTAAACTGAACCAACTAAATTTTTTGGTTATTATAACCAAATCTTCTGGTAGATAAAGTATTTGTATGATTAGACAGAAAAATAATGTTAGACCCCAATTAAATATTTTGTTGAATCAACCAAAATTTCTTTGATAATCCAAATTTTCATGTATCTCCAAGAAAACAGTCTTTATGTTACATCAACATTTTTTTCTGAGTGAATCATTACAGTACTTATAATAAATCAATTCCGCGCTCTGCACGGATATGGTGTTGCCACCGACCGTAATGTACACTAACGAAGAAAATTCAAAAATACCATACTTGCCATTAATGACATACTGATATATATAT
>CAKNXH010000708.1:0-49512 GCA_932178445.1 Andricus quercusramuli | reverse complement strand
TATGAATTGTAATAATATAGATTTTTCGAAATGATACATTTTTCAGGTTAGCTGAGGATGAAAATTGATACGAAATGAAGAGCAAATATTGAAGTGATCATAAAAAAAAAATGTTTACTTGTATGTATAAAATCTGCTTGATTCTTAATTCAATAATTAACACACTTTTATGTTCTGTAATATCAGCAGAAAAGAGCTTCTTCTGTCGCAATAGACAAGATAAGAAGTTTTATTGAGATTTCATGTTTTTCTCCTAAACTGTTTTGTGTTTGCAAGTAATAAATTAACATACATTGTAAGATCATGGAACTATTTGGTTTTCCGCCGAACCTCAGAAATGTGCTCTTCACTCCAGATACCAGTTTTTTGCCCAACTTAGTTTTTTTTTAGGAAAAATCTTGATTCGAAACCTATAATCTTGCTCTTCAGTTTGCAAGATGACGGGAAAAGTGACGTACGCTTTCTTACTGAGTAAGTAATTATCTATACAAACAAAATACATACTTGCTGTGCTGAGATTTTATTGAAGAAATTAATCCGGGCGTCAAAAAGGAGCGTATGAACTAAAATTTTGTTTTCTAGAAAAAAAAGAAATTCATCTCAATTTAAATTATGATTGATCAAATAAATTCTTTCAACTGATGTCACATACCTTTGCACTTCAAACTGACAAAAACATTTCATATAGAGGAGAAGGGATCTAACTAATTTTCTTGCTAAGATTCCTTTTCCATGACGCACATTTTGTTTGAGTTTTTAGGAAATTGAACACGATTTTCTGTTTATCCTGTTTTCGAATAGTGTATTGATTCTACATCTCTCTCTAAAAGTAAGTACAGAAAAATCTGAGTTAAGGCGAAACCTCTTAACCTTATATATCAACCTCTGACTTTGGACTTAGCCCGACTCGCACCCACATACCTGCGGAGTATACCCCCACCATTGCGCCCAACGCGCTACCCCTCACTTGCTTTTACCAAGCATATCTCGCGTTGGATTAGAGATTAGAGGCAGGCTTATCCAGAAATATTATAGTGAATCAGTTCCAAACAGGTAATTAAATATTCAAATTAATAGTAGAATTCAACAAAACGTAAATTTCTAATCCAAAAGGACGAATTGTGAATAAAAAAATCAAATTTGAATTAAATTAATTACATTTATTGAATGCACATAATATAAAAAGCAACTATAAAGAGAACTGCGAGCATTCTCCAGATACCAATTTCTTGCCCAACTTAGTAGTTTTTTTTTTTTTTTTTTTTGAGGAAAAATCTTGATTGGAAACCTATTATCTTGCTCCCCAGTTTGCAAGATGGCGGGAAAAGTGATGTATGCTTTCTTACTGAGTAAGTAATTATCTATACAAACAAAATACATACTTGGTGTGCTGAGATTTTATTGAAGAAATGAATCCAGGCTCAAAAAAAGCCTATGAACTTAAATTTCGTTTTCTACACTGTTAAAAATTCCCGCATAAAACTTCCACTAAATGTATTGGAAGTTTATTTCCGAAATGTAGGGTAACGCTACAATACATAATGTTGTAGTTTTCAAACGGAACGGATCATGCAGCGATACATGGGTCGGATAAGGCGCATGCGCACAATTTTCGACTTATAAACGCTACAACACGGAGAGAAAAATGTAGGGATTAGCGCGTGAACATTTGTCACGCATTAATTCTAAAAGTGCGAGAAAAATTTCCAAGTGCCTCCACGGACTTTCTCGGTGAGTCTCCTTGCGAACATTTAGTAGTGTGAACGTGTCAACAGGCAGACAGCGTGGTCTAAAATCAAATCGCAAGGAATCTCACCGAGAAAGTCCGTGGAAGCTCTTGGAAATAAAACAACAGACGCCTGCGATATTCGCCTGCTGAATAGTCCATGCGTTAGCGCCTTGAACTCTCTTGCGCTAAACCCCGGATTTTTTTCTCCGTGAATACATGTATTGCAATTTCGGCATTCCAATACCGTGTTCGCAACTCTGCCTTACGCTTGTATTGTAGAAGTGTTGGAAAATTCCAAACATTTTCAACAGTGTAGAGAAAAAAAAAGAAATTCAACTTAATTTAAATTAATGATAAAATAAATTCTTTCAACTGAGGTCACATACCTTTGCACTTAAAACTGACAAAAACATTTCATACAGAGGAAAAGGGATCTAAGTAATTTTCTTGCTAAGATTCCTTTTCCATGACGCACATTTTGTTTGAGTTTTTGGGAAATTAAACACGATTTTCTTATTATCCTGTTTCCGCATGATGTATTGATTCTGGATCTTCATTTAGAAGTAAGTACAGAAAAATCTGAGTTCTAGCGAAATATCTTGAAATTATATTTTACTGTCTGCCCTTGGACATAAACCGAGTCGCACCCGCATACCTGCGGAGTATACTCCCACCATTGCACCCAGCGCGATACCCCTCACTTGCTTTTACCAAGCATATCTCGCGTCGGATTAGAGATAAGAGGCAGGCATACCCGAGATCTTAAAATTAGCGAAATATTCCGCCAGCCACGACATTTTTCAAAATCAAATTTATATGGGCGCATTATTTTCGTCTTAATTTGTCAAAATTTGAGCAATAAACTTCAACCCTCAAAAACTACCCTTCGAGAGGCAAATCTCTGTGAGGCCAGAAAATGTTTTAAATGATAATAATCACTTATATCAATTTCAGAAAATTGTAGGTCAAGTTCACAAACCCCCTTTTTGGACGTTTTTGTTCAAACAAGTAGGGGTGGATTCTAAGAGCTTTTGAACATTATTGTTAGATTTGGTACATAACTTGGAGTTTTGTCAAGGTGGCCTGGGTGATTATTCTTATTTAAACTATTTTCTGGCTTTTTTACTTGGAGACCTTTGAAATGCTATTGTTGAAACAACTAGGAGTAGTTTTTCCGGGGTTTTTGAATATTATTGTTGAATTTAAAAATTAACCTGGAGTTTTTTTTTTAAGTTTCTTGAGAGTACATCCCCTTTTCAATAAAAACATAAGTTTGTTATTTTTGACGTATCTCAAGCCGCTTCCGAGATATTTAAAAAAAATTTTAATTCTTAAGCGAAAATGGATACCTGATGTCGATAACCAAATATTGTCCCCAACTTTAGCATTGGGCTTATGGTGAAATAAGTGACCATTTCCATTCAGAAAGACAAATTTCCAAAAAAAAAGTTCAATTTAAAAAAAATTATTTCTGAAGAAAATAGTTGAATTGAAAAAAAAAATTGAATATCGAAGCAAATAGTAGAACTTTTTTACAGAAACAGACTGATTATGGCACAAAAATATTATAGCGAATTTGACAAATGAAAATAAAAAATGTGACAACCAAAAATGTACAATTACTAACAAAAAATGAATCTTCAATCAAAATCGAATAATTTTTAATCCGAAAAGACAAATTTCAACAAAACAGTTCAAATATGGAATAAAATAATCCAGTTTTAAGAAGATAATTAAATTTTCAACTTAATAGTAGAATTCAACAAAACGTAAATTTCTAATCCAAACGAGCGAATAGCAAATATGAAAATGAAATTTCAATTAGATTAATTAAATTAATTGAATAAATTAAAAAAAAAAGTTTATAATAGAACACATTTTAACATGAAAACTTTCCACGTGTAATATGAATTTACTCAACAGAAAAATTGAATGCTTGAAGTAGATTAATTAGAATTATTAAATAAATAATGAAAAATGAATACATTTTAACATCATCGCTTTCAACACACCTGGTGTCACAAAAGTCCCAGGACGGCTGAATATTTCTTCAGGTGAGATATTTTTCAGGGAGGTCAAGGTCATTCTTGAAGTATCTTTTAACGAGGAATTCAATGATGACCTTTATTTTGATCTTGACGATGGTCTTACAGGGTTTTTCAAGATCAAAATTTTTTTCAAATCGGTAAAACCCCTTTTTCACATCGGCAATCGATATAGCGAGAAATTTTACTTTCAAATATGTCCCTAGGTCATACATATTATAACCTAGCTTTCTGCTTGAGTTTTTCATTAGGTTTATTGATATTATTCTATTCAAGGTTTATTGGCCAATTGAATTTGCAGACTAATGACTTATTGGTTTATTAGCCAAAGAACCTAATTTGGATTGATTTTATTAATGCCTGAAGGGCGCCAGATCGTTTGTCAACTTTACAACCCTAAACGAACAAAAGGTCGCGAATTCAATTCGGTCGAATTATTTTGCCCCTTGCTGACTTGAGAATTACTGGTTCAAAGAAGTGGCTTCGAACCACTCCATATTATTTAATTTTTCCCCCACTAGCCCAACACAGAGAGAGGTAGGGTTAGGAAGACTCTGAACAAGGATTGACAAATGATATTCACACATTTAGAATGAATGCATCAAATACGGGTAACAAAATATATTTTTATTCACGGCCATGGATGCCTCACATTTATCACGTTAAATTCCGTAAAATAAATTAAATCAATGGAAACAAAATATAAGAATTAGATATCCACGACCCTCCAACATGGTGGCCCATGAAAAACAATTAGGTCATGTGAGGTCTCCGCCATTTTGGATGATCGAGGTAAGAAATTAAATTAGGATCAATTGTATATTCACGACCCTCCTAAATGGTAGTCCACTAATGACATGAGAGGTCATGTGGGGTTGCCGCCATTTTGGTTAATCGAGATGAAACGGAAAAGCACTAATTCTAATGCCACGAACCTCCAGAATGGTGGGCCACTAATAACACGATAGGTCATGTGGGGTTACCGCCATTTTGAATGCTCAAGGTAGACGAACATGAAACCTCCCGTATTGAATTGAGACTGAGTATTTTTATATTTCACCAAATCTACAACGTGGCGAACTAAGCTCGGTTTCTCGGAACCTTCCTAAGTGTATCACCCAACCGCATTATCCCAGAACATTTCAATCGGGTGTTACAATTCGCCTCCTTTTAGCGAGACATTCTCAGATTCCTAGTAAAAATTACATAATGTCCTTGTAATTATTATTTAGTCGATTGATAAACTCCTAAGTCCTGCTCTTAGTCCCCAAATTAAGTGTCACTGATATCGTTTAAAAGCGCGTTGAATTCCCCTCACAACGATTTTCCAGCATGGCGGTCCATTTCTGATACGTAAGGTCAGGCAAGGTTGCCGCCATTTTGGGAACTTGAATAAGTTAACACTTCACTCCCGAACAATTTAGACTATTAATTTTTACACTAACCTACCCGCCACTCCGTAATGCTTATTCACCGATTAATTCCGAAAACCTCTAAACATTACGTCCCCACCACACTGAATCCGCGACAATGCAATTCGAGTTACTTACGGGCGAAATGAGAAGACATACCTTGGCTGCGTCCTCGCTATTCCAGATTAATTATACTTTAATATTTTCATGCCCAAACGGATTCTCCGGGCGGGCTAATGGCATATACGCCCAACAAAAGAGATAATCGGTCCTTAAACAACCTCAGCGTGGTCAATGTATAAGTCTTTTTGACGAGAGTGGCAAGCATGCCAATGGCCGAACACAGAATGACCGAGACCACGCCGAGTACGATTTTTGGCGCGTAGGCCATGGGTTGCGCACCCAGACACGCAACTACATTAAGCGAAACCCTGTGTGAAGGCGCGTTCACATTGTCGTCCTATGGTGACTCGCCATTTTATCTAGTGCTTTTGCTAGCCTAGTCCATAGTCTGTGGCGAGTCACGCTGTTAACCTGCGCCGCGGCGCGACGCAAACACTTGTCAAGCGCACCCCTCCTACACCGTGCGCGCCCACTTATGAACGGCTGCTAGTGTTTTGACAGTTCAAAACAACACAAGTTGGTGGCACCGCTCCTGTGTCACCACATTTTATTAGTGCATCCTCCTTCCTCCCAGTGGATGTGAGCAAGAGAGAACGAGAGTGTTGTGTTTCTGAAGTGTATAATGTGTGATGTTGATTCACGACTACCCGGTCGTGAATTCGTGAATTGATCGTGTGGATGGTTCAGTGTAGTGGCCGGGCCCCCGGCCCTGAGTGTCTAATAAACAAAAAAGTACAAGTTCGAAGGCATCAATAAATGTCTTATTTTCGAACAATAAAAGTATTCCCCCCCCCCAGTCTGGTGACGGTTTGGAGCGGCGGGAATTTACAAATTGCAGGCATCGAAGGGTTCGTTATTTGGCAACAGGCCATCCCTCTCGAAGCTCTCCAACTATTAAAATTTCTAAATGGATTCTGTGCTCGACCAGTATGATTTATTCATAATTTTGAGGTTAAATCTGAATTGATTGAGCGTGAAAACATTAATTTGTGCGTGGTGCCGGGTACCACGTCACAATATGTACATTTTAACCTTGAAGGTGACTTTAAGGTCATTTAATTTTGAACAAGGTCTGCATATCTCTGGGGACAGAAGCTTTTCAAATCTTTTTCGTAACGACCAATGTTACTAACTTTAACAAGGCGTATTCAGTAGTGACCTTGAGCATGACCTTGCCGATGGCTTTCAAGGTCATTTTAAGGTCAACTTTTTTTTTATTCGAAACGCCCTTCTAAGGTTACAATGTACCTATTTATGACCTGGGTACATATTTGAACGTAAAATATCCCGCTCTATCGACTGCCGATGTAAAAAAGGGGGTTCCCATTTTTGAAAGAAAGTTGACCCTGAAAAAACCTTGAAGTTATCGTCAAGATCAACATAAAGGTAACCATTGAATTCCTCGTTGAAAGTTACTTCAAGAATAACCTTGACCTCCCTAAAAAATATCTTACGTGAGGAAATATTGAGCCATCCCAGGAATTTTGTGACGCCCGGTATAAAATTCAATTGAGAATGGAAAAAATGAATAAATAAATATGTTTACTATTTTTATTTTTACAGCCAGCGCATTTATATTTTCGGCCACTTCGATGAACCCAAGCCCAACAAATGTGAGTTTTACTGTGCTTAAAACATTTTTTTTTTAGTTTCTATGTTATATATTATTATTATGTTGTTATTATTATTATACTACTGGCAATGTAAATAATATTGGTCCAACCCCCCTAATTTTTCGGGACGACTAGACCCAGCCTTTTGTAAATCTTATTCAGAATCCTCAATATTATCTCAATCGAGTTGAAACTCAACATTTCTCTTCACAATTAGCTATAGAATATGAATAAAAAAACACTTTTTAAATACCAACACCATAAGTCTGTTTTATAGTGTCCCGAATAAACCCCATAAGCGAAAAAAATGGGTTTTGCGAGTTTTTCGCGCTAATCATAATTTTTTTGCGTTTTTCAAATGCGAATTGTTTCTAATATATAAAATATTACTTTATACTGAAAATGAGATGTTTTCATGAATTGTTTGAACAATTTATTATTGTTTTGAGCAATTTTCTCATAGAATGGAGTTAGAAAGACGCGGTTTTTTTCACAAATTTCCCATTTGTTGTCCAATTTTCAATTGGAGGGAAGTGATACTCAGTCAAAAATACAAATAGGAATTTTCAAAGTTTTCAAGAGATTAAAAACATTTCAAAACTTGAAAAGGTTTCTAAAAGTTTATTAAATATTTTTCAATTTTTTCCAAACTTCTAAAATTCCTAAATATCTTTTGAACGGTCCCGAGTTTTTCCTAATATTTTGTAAAATCCTGTAATTAAAAGAAATATTTCTTTTAGATTTTCTAGTTTGTTTTTCAATATATCCGGAAGCTTAAAAAATCTTTTCGAATTTTCTCAACAATCTTAGGAAAATTATATTTACATAACTTAAAAAAAACCGATAATACTTACTTCCTCGGCCTCTTTCGTACGGTCAATAAAATTTAGAAACTCTTGAATTATAAACATTCAACAGTGGAATTAAATTTTTTTTATTTATGCGCTCAATTATTTAAACGTATAAAATGAAAGCTACTGACACTTCTTAATCAACAAAATTTCAATAAAGTGCATTTATACTGCAAAATAACATTTTTTTTTTAACTTTTATGAATTGTACAGTTCAAAGATTCAGATTCACTTGAAAAAATATAAGTCCAGGTTATCATTTTCGAAGCTTTAAATTAAAGGATGAATCAATATATTTGTGAATTTCATCATTTATATCATTCATAAATAACAATTTATTTTTGCTTTGAAATATTTTCAAATATTGCCGTTAATCATTTTTTCCAAATAAAGATTATTTTTCGAGGAATATCAAGACTAATTTTTATTATCTTGAAACCTTTAAAAAACCTTAAAAAACTTCAACATCTTATTTCAAAATCTTAAAAAAAAAACTTGAACATTTTGTTTCAAAATTTTCAAAAATCTACTTTTTTTCTAAATTTCTCCAAATCTTTGCAAAACGACCTGCAAGTTTCACTCTACTCGAAACATTTATATAAAATGCATAAAATTATTATTTATATTACAAGATGTCTTTATTTGATTCATATTAAGAATACTAACAATTTTTCTGATTTCTTAAACAGGACCAACCTGCACGAGGACAGGTGAGTTTCACTTTACTCAGAACGGTTATTCGAAATTCCTATATATCATATATCTACATTTTTAAATAAAATTTGCTAATGAAATTTGTTTGACATTGCAAATTATCAATCTGTAACAGCTTCGATAACAAGCACTTCTGCTAACTAAAATGATATTTCTTGTAGCGAAGTCCCTACGCTTGTGGCCCGGGCTGTCACGACCGACATGTCAGTATACAAAATTTTAAACAGTCTTTTTTATATCGAAAATGGATTAGTTTTCCCAAAATCGTAAACCGAGAAAATATATCTTCTAGGAGGGAGGAGCCGAGGACCTTTGTATATCGTCTGGTTTTTCTAATGAGATCGTGAGCCCAGAGCATTTCGGCTGCTTAAGAGGATGTGGAATAAGTAATGTAGCAAGATATTTTTTTATTTTCTGAAAATTAATTTTTATATAACTTGAAATACAGCCTTTACAAATAACATTATTTTGGACGATTAAAATTTGAAATATATCAACCTCGGACGCTTTTAAAACGAAATTGTTTTCCTTCTCTCTAGAATATTCGAGCGAAATAATTCAATTTGTATTTTTTTACAGTTTCAATATGACATATACAGTTTTGGAAGAGCGACAAGGTTTTTAAGATGAAATAGTTATTGACATTATAATAAACAATAATTATTATTTCAGATGTCGTACTAATACATGATGGACCTTGTGGGTATGATTATCGAATTCGTCATGACCAACATACAAACCGACCACCAGAACATTTGGTACAGTTATTTTCAAATTTATATATTATTTTTATATAATACAAGATGCCTTCATCCTTCATATTAAGGATATTAAATATTTTTCTTCCTCCAACTGGTAACAATAACATTATCGCAAGAAATAAAATCTGCTCACTCCGCGCGCACATTCTCATCGTTTTCGTACCTTGCATTGTTTTTCCAAAAATTTAATTCTTTTACTGTGAATGTTATTTTCACGAATAAAACAAGAACTAAGCATCCTGTCGAAACATGATCTATTACAAATTTGTACCTCTTGTTTGGATGAACAAATTTTGTTTCCGTCATGTTTTTCGTAGCTTGTGTTATTCGTCTAAAAATTTTAATTTTCTGTTTTCAATGCTGTTTTTTTACGAATAAAACAAAAACTACGCACTCAGAGAAAATATTGAGTTGATTCAACAAACCAGTTTGTTCAACTTTATTTTGTTTGTTGAAACTGAAAGATTTGTTCAGATTTAGGGGGCTACAAAACCCTTGAAACAAAACTTGAATCCTTAAAAGATTTGTTCAAGTTGAACCTAAATTTATTTCAAGAAGATACGAACACCAGTGTTCAAAGCAGGCCTGTCCAAGTAGGGGAAAACTGCTTATTTGCCAGATGGGAATTTAGCACCACCACCGACCTCTACTCATTCAACTTCACGAGAGCGATCACTACCCTCCCCCCCCCCCCCAAGCCTCTGGACCTGAGAAGAGGGAAGTGGTGTTGGAACTCGAACACGTGGCGAATAAGCAGTTTTCCCATACTTGGACAAGCTTGTTTACCTATGCCAGTGTCTGAAGTACCTCATCTCGAAAGTGCGCATGCGCTGCTTTTTCACCAGTGCCTAAAGTGAGCCATCTTCAAACTGCGCAAGCGCGAAAATCATTTCGCACACAGTCTGCTGAATAGGGTCCTTCAGGCACCATTTAGAAGGATGAAAACGTCAACTTTTGAGGTGAAATAGAAAGAAAATAGAATTTTTGATTGCTCATTATTTTTTTGTGCTATCAAAATTTTGATTTTTGATTTCTTTTTTAATTCAAAAATTTGTTATGAAAATATTGTAAGCTGTTTGAAAAGAAACGTTCTTCTCCTCCTACTGAGAACCGTGAATATAATTTTCAAATCTTCAAAAAAAGTGGTCTCAACAATTTTCAATGTGCTCACTTTTTGAATTTTCATCCAAATGAGCTGGTTAACGAACTCGTTCTTTCTTTTTGGGCCATAAAAAAGTGTACCAAAGCACAATCCAATCTGATCAATCTTTCGAAAGTTATCGTGCCTACACTATACTACAGACAGACAGACAGACGCGTTCGTAAAAATCGTTTTTTCTGATTCAGGAGGTCTCAAAACTTGGAGATTTGATGAAAACCGACAATGTCAAATTTTACATAAAACTAATACCTTCTCATAAGAATGAGAATGTAAAAATCGAAAAGTATCTTGCTTATTGTAGAATTATTACTCGCCCACTAAAAGTACTAGTCTTACCTTTGTCAGCAAATATCCATGTAATATTAAAACTTTTCAATTACATGGAATTTACGTGCATTTTTGAAATCATCAAATTATAAAACCTTTGACAAATAGTACTTCTGCTACTGAAAACTATATTTATTTTAGGAAGATCGCCGTATCGTGTGTGGCCGGGGATGCGAAGTAAGTAAAACAAAATTTACGCGGTCTTTCTCTTATCGGAAAACGGTGCGTTTTCCGCATAATTGTTAACTAAAAAAATTTATATATACGTTTTCAGCGTCGTGGATCGGAAAACTCGATAATGCTTTGCGTATTTGATGGTTATGGCACATCGACTATGACTATAGAGCAGCACACCTGCTGGGTTATTGTGAAATAGGTCAGTTGTGTATGAAGACGTTTTCTTATCTTCAAATAATAATTTTGTTGAATATCATAAAATTCTGCTATTGCAAGTGGTTCACTTTTACACGTTTGAAGTTTAATATATAATAATTTCGAATGCTTATGATAAAGTTTTACTTTAAAACATTCAGTGCATAATAAAAAATATTATTAATAATTCTTTAAGGTCCCCTCATAATACATGGAGGAAAATGTCATAGAAGAAGTCATCGGATACTACATGAAATATGAAATCGTTTGTGGGAAACAACATATATTCCATGTAATCCATGTAATAAAATACTTCAGTGTGATAATTGCAAATGTTCAATCATTATTTCCATGCTCGCATTCCAGATTATAATGGCAGCAAATAGATTGGCTTTATTTACGACCTTAGGGTCTAGGAAATCGTTTCTATATATAGTATTTACAGACTTAAGACTGAATTGTAGATAAACTGAATATAAATATTTAAAGTTCTGCGAAATCCTTTGAGATATTAGTAAATTCATTAAAATACGATAATGAGACCTACGAAATCGCTTAGAATGACAGACATCCAGGAAATTTGCTCGATATCTTTGACATTCTCTGAAAAAATCTCAAAAAACACAGTCTCGAGTGATTCTAATCTCTTTTAAAGTCCATCGGAGCTGTCAACCGTAATCTTGAATAAATCAAAAACACATTCTTAGTTTAACGCATTAGAGGGCACTTTGAAAGCATGAAATTTTACAGAATCTAGTAGGAGTGTGCATGAAAATACATCACTTTATCACAAAACTCTCGCTTCATTCAAATATGATTGATTGAAAAAATATAAAATCATATGATGAAGCAAATTAAAAAACAGTTTTCATCGCAGCTATCTGTGTAGCAATTATTCTTGACCACGTTAAATGACCAATACTGTATTTCAAGATGCTTTTGACCTCATTATTATTCAAAAAACACTAATTAAGGTACAGAAAGGGATTCAGTTTGAGAAGTAACTTCTCCTGCTATAAGGGTTCAAAACGCGAGACCAAAAACTGTATCGAAAAGGATTCAATAATTGTGACGTCACCGTTGAACAGGAAATTTTCCAATATTTTTCAATGCAAGCCTTCTTACTAGGTTACCCGGCCCACAATGCGAGCCTAAGGTTAAATTCACATCAAGGTATTTTACACAGATGTATTATATTATAGCCAAATGTCGTTGTTACTAACGAAAATAATCTACATAGATTCATCTACTATTTCAGATGTCATAAATGCCAAAAGACTCCCTAAGTACATTACCTCAAAAAACTGCAAGGTCTTACGTCACCGCGTTGGTCCTTGCTTTATTTCACACGAAACATACAATGTGTTAACAGAAACAAAAATTTAAAAAAAAACACACTTCAAAAATTTCCCGTGAGCAGTTTGGGGTTATGTGCTTGACTATGCAACTTAAAAATGAACTTTATTCTGAATTCGTAGCATAGATGTAAACTTCTCAAATCTCTCAAAAACTCACATAATTCTTTGAAACACTCAAATGTTCAAGCCATCTTTCACACTTTTCTAATTCATTTGGCTGGTACCAGTCCGAAACGTTGACTAATAATTTGGGTCTAAGGAGACTTAATAAATCATTAACTGTTATTTTCATGAAATGACGCGGAATTGCCGTCAAGACAGTCGCGCTTCTCGCTCGACATTTATTTTAAAAATCATGTAAACCTCGCGCTTCACGCTCGTTTCTGTTCATCGTATAATAGAAACTCAAAAGTTGGACTTTTGTTACCTTTCACAATCACTTTGATTAAAATAAAGTTCCACTTTCTTGATAACAGGTTAAATAAAAGGAAAACAGTTAAATTTTTGCTGTGTATGTGGAACTCAGTGGAAAATAATCACTTTGTTGTTGAAAATTAGTTTTTCAGATACATTTATATCACATCAGCTGAATAATGAGCGTACCGGAAAACAGAGAGGGTCTAGACGGGCGGTTGAAGGGTATTCCTGTTAGGACCTCGCGAGAAATTCTAGATAGTGCCTGGCAGCGCCCGATCAGAAACGAGGAAAACTAGCCCGGGCCCTTCCATCCTTTCATTATTTTTTGTGCAATAAAAATGTCAATGTTCGATTTTTCCAAAAAATTCAAAAAGTCGTTATGATAATCTTGTAGGACGTGCAAAAAGAAACTTTCTCCTTAGCTTGACATTTTTCCGTATCGTGCGTTGTTTGGCTGAAAATGTTAGTTTTTGTTTCTTCTTTTGAAAAATGTCATGAGAATAAATTGTTTGAATTTTCGAGTACTATAAACAGCCGTACATATAATTTTCAAATTTTGAAAAGAAATGGTCTCAAAAATTTTCAAAATGCTCTAACTTTTTGAATTTTCATCCAAAATGGCTGGTTAACGAACTCGAACTTCATTTTGGGACACTTGAAGAGTATACCAAAGCCCAACCAAATAGATTATTTCTTTTGAAAGTTACCGTGCTAACAAACTAAAAATCTACAGACAGACTAACAGACAGGCACATTCTTAAAAACCTGTTTTTTGGGTTCAGGGGGTCTGAAAACGTGGACATTTGAGAAAACCCGAGGGGGTCCAATTTTACACAAATCTAATACCTTCTCTAGATGAGAATGTAATAAATAATGTATTTATAAAATGAAACATTTTATTGTTTTATTACGAAAATCAGCAGGTTCTACGCTTGAAGTTGCAGAATCTTACGGGGACAAAATATGTTGCTTTTTAGAGAAAATTAGGACAGATACAAAAAAAATTTTGAGAAAATAGTTTGCATATTTAAAAAAGTTCTACAAAAAGTTCTCTTACGCATTCATGATATCTTGTACCATTTCCGAGAAAAATGAAAAAAAAATCAATTTTCATGAACAAAAAAATTCTATTGACCTCAAAAATGGTTAAGCCCACTTAAAACTTATGAAATATCTTATTTATATGAACACAAATTTGTAAAAAATATTTCTAAAAATAAAAAAGATGAGGTTTGCCCCCTTTCACAGAAATTACCCATCTGTTTCTAGTCCTTAAACTGTTTTTTCAAATTTTATATATACATGAACAATTGAAATTCGAAAATGTCTTCATTCATTTTTTCTATCATTCTGTGCTAGTTTCTTGTATCTTAAATGCCAGAAGTTTATAAACATTTGATTCAATTTTTAATTTTAGTAGTGGAATTAATAATCCAAGTTATAGTGAGTAATGTTTTATTGTAAGCAATGGGTAAAACTCGAAGAATAAATTTGAATGTTAAGTGACACATTTGTCCTGATTTTGAAACTGTGCACAAAGAATCAATTTAAAATATAGTTAATAACAGATTTGTACAGTTAAAAGAATTGGCTGCTCTGCTGCAACTTCAGTTTCCCGAAAGAAATATTGAATCACACACTTGTGTTTGCAAGAATTGTTATTCACACTTTACGTCCTGATATGGTGTGCCCTCAAATGTTGCAGTAGAAGATGATCTTGATGACTTAGGGAACGAAAAGGATGATCCTAATGTAGTAGAGTATGAGCAACATGATCTGTATGGACCGGATATGTCATTAGAAATTAGTGAAATGAACGAAGATATTGATCAGCTGCATCTGAACATCTCGCCTTTTCGTACAGAATTAAATGTACCAGAAAGTGAAAGAAAGGTGTTCGCTAATAGAAAGCGGAAACAACTTTTAGATGAGTTTTCCGAAGCAACAACAAATGAACTTTCAAAAGTTTATGACACTCCACTTCCAAAACACAATTTATCCAATCAATTTATAAAAAACTTTGGATCGGGTTTGGGGAATTGTAAAACAAAATAAGAAAAGATTCGCCTTCTAACGCTGTTACCTAATGATCTTCCAAAAAATGATATCCTTTCGAAATTTTCAGTTACAGAGTATATGGTGGATAAAGCACGGAAATTAAAAAAGGACAAATGCGTTTATTACTTGCCTGATCCATACAGTGGTCATCCTATTCCTGACGAACATCTCAAGTTGGCACAAGAATATTATCTAAATGATGACTTGGATTGTACTAGGCAGAGTCCAAATAAGAATGACGTCATAAATGTTTATGAAAATGGAAAAAAAGTGAAGAAGGTAAAACGTTTCTTGACGCGGAGCATTAATGAAATATACAAAATGTTTGCAGAAAAAAATCCACCGCCAATCATTGGAAGGTCAAAATTGTATTTAATGCGGCCAAAATGGGTTATCATTAATCCCCCGAAGGAAGTGTGTGTCTGCATTTACTGTGCAAATTTCAAACTGTGTCTAATCGCTCTTCGAAACTTGAGAAGCGAAGATTCTTCGAAACTAGAAAAGATTCGTCACGAAGTATTTTCGGTCATAATGTGTTCTTCTGCTTCAGAAAAATGCATCCTTCAAGAATGCAAGTTATGTCCAGGAGCTGAAGGTTTAACGAAACAGAAACCAAACATCTCAGAAAGGGTAGCTGGTGAGGAAGTGACTTTTGCTTAATGGAACAAAGACGATCTAGAAAAACGCACAACATCATTTAATACATTTCTGGAACAACTAAGACATTGGACAGTGAAAATAAATGTCCATAAATACGTGAAAGATATTCAAAGGGAAGAAATGATCAGAGTAAAAGAAGAAGCAAAAGATAATCCAAGAAACATACAAGAAACACGGTGATTTTGCAGAGAATTGTAAAAGGGTTTTGAGAAATGAAATTCAAAGTTCTTACTGGAAAAGCTTGCAGATCTCAATATTCACAACAGTTTGCTATCGCGGTGACAAAACACAGAGTTCTGCTGTTGTCACTGACGATACAAAACACGATTCTGCTCATGCTGTTTTAGCAATGAATCTTATTATCAAAAATTTGGAACAAGATTCTCAGGCTAAATCCACTCAACAAATTACGATTATGACCGACGGAGCACCTGCTCACTTCAAAACCCGATTTCAATTTCATGGGTTATCAGAATCATCAGTTAACAAGAAATGGGTTTTCTCTGCAACAGGACATGGAAAAGGAGCTTCGTGACTGAAGTGCAAAAGTACGTTCCTGTTGTTAAACTAACTTTACTTTCTACACAAGATTTAAAGAGTTTTCGACGATTGGAAACGTAAGAGTTGAAGAAGGTGCCGTCTATCCCGAGAGTACAAAAATGTCACATGCGGAAGATGGAGATTGATAAAGGTTATATCAAAACTGCTTACATTGCCAAAACTGCTAAGCACGATTGGGCTCCTAAATTATCTACAGCAGCCAATGATTCCTATTCGGATCCTGAGGACTCTAATCAAGAATCTGAATGAATAGATAATAAGAATCTGAAAACGTGGATCCACGTATTATTTATTTATTTTTTGAACTGAGATTCAAACAAGGGTTTTTATACATTATTGAAAAATACCTGGATAAATGTGAAATATATTCAAATATATTAAATATAAAATTATTTTAGTCAAAAAATTTCCTGTCTTGACATTAATTTTGTAACGTAAATTATTTCAGCGAAAAATTTGAAAATTCGATTTTATGAAAAATAATTTCCTGATGATAAAAATTGTTCAGCCCACGTTAAAATTAATAATGGATTCAACCATTTCAATTTTAATCGCAAAATTTAATCACATCATAGGGAAAAATTGAAAATTAAGCGTTTATCATGAAAATTCAGAATTTGAAAATTGTAACAATTATAAATTCAAGAAATTATTTTGAAATCTGCTCATTTTGGAGGCTTAATTTTGAGAAATCATTGTCTCGATTTTTTATTGTTTTAAATCTATTCCGGAGGCATTTCATTCAAAATTGTTTAATTACAAATTCCTTCAAACTGAAAAGTGGGCAACTATCAAGTCTTTCAATTTGATACTCTACTATTTCGAAGAATTCAATAATCTAGAAAGTTGTGTACGTTTAAAATTGAAACTAAACGATTTGAAATATTTAAATCTAGATTCAATAAATTTTAGGATGACAAAAATTGAAATCAAACCATTCAAAATATTTAAATCTGAAGTTATTACATTAAAAAGTTACTATTAATTTTTTTAATATAAAATGTTGCAAGTTTCTGAATATTTTAAAATGACATTATCGTGACTTACAAGGATGTCCTAAGAACGTCTTTTGGAAGTCCAAAAGACGTCCAACATTTCTTAATCGGTCTTTTTACAATTACGAAATAAATTAGTTTAAAAAATAAACTTTTATAAACCATTGTTGAATGACATTCGAAAACTAACTTTTATTTTAGTTAAAAGTAAACATATTTTTTAATTGTTACGTAAATCTTAATCAAAAGTAAGGTTAGAAAAAATGGTACTTTCAAAATATTCAGGTGAAGTTTCGTAAATACAATTTGTATCGTATAAAATCCAGTTTCATTTGATTCATAAGCGGGAATCTTAGAAGAAAATTTAGTAATTCTTTAAAACCTGTTCACCTCATAAAAATGGACGTGTCTATCCATACCGAAATTTCGGTATGAATATCTGAATTCTTTATATCAATAGCAGAAGCTAGAAATTTAAATTTTAGTATAATTAGACAAAATTTTGTGCTGCCAGTAGAAATTGTCTTCAAATTAAAATTGAAAATATAAATTCATCTTTCAGATTTTAGGACTCTTTCAACCGAATTAAAATGATTTAAGTCTGTCGAAATTTTTTAGAATAAAAACTTTATTATTCACTTCAAACTTAAGATATACATATATTGAGAAAGGTATGCAAGATGCAGTCCAAATTTTCGGTTCCAAAAATGTAATGACCATCTCTCATTTGAAAGGAAAATAAATATTTCTGTTTTACAGCAGATGTTTTTGTGTATTATTTTTCTAAAAATCATGTTTTAAAAATTAATATATATATATTCCGGACAGAATGGTTTTCAAATTGTTCTTGCGAGATCTTAAAATAGCTAGAAGTCTTTGCGAAATTATTTTAAAAAATTTAAATTTTAGTTATTTATGTGCTAAATAAGATAAGATAGAAGAATAAGAAATAAGATTTCCTCGGACAATTGTTACACATTTTTACACATGGATAAAATTATTCAAAATTTCATTTTCGTATACTTTTTTGTACAAACTGAACTATGTTAAAAAAATGTATTATTATATATTTCTACTATATCCTGTCAAAATAGTTTCCGAGGAATTTAGATAGTTTTAAAAGTGAAAAAGAGAAGGAAAATTTCTATATCCTTATAATTTAAGTTACAGATATTTTGAAAAATTTTTTTCTGATATTGGGAATTCAATACCAGATAATCTGTTTAAATGGTTAAGCTTTTTATAATTATCATCTTTTGATATAATATTCCTCCATCCTGCAAAATAAAATATTATATTGAAAAAGTTTATTGAGCAGACTTTATCAATTACAGGGATCACAACCATTAATTAGTTCAATTTTAGGTAAGAAAAGGGGATTTTTCCGAAAAAAGAACGATTAAATGGATTCACAAAGGGATTTACATTTATTATTGAAAACTTTTATTTATAATATGGTTATCTCGTGAATATTAAACAAAAGTTCCTTCTAGTAGTAGTGCCTGTTCTTTAGCAAAACTTCTAAGATCAGTAGATAGATTTTGATTCCTTATTCTCATCAATTTTTTAAACTTAAAAGCGAACTGAATTAATGGAACCTAATGAGAAAATCTAACTATTCTTGGTTAAAAATGCATTCTTTCTCGTCAAAAAGACTACTATTATATTTAAGGTAGAGAATTCCTATTTTATGGTTAAAAATTATATCATATGTTCAAAAACTCCTTATTCAGGCTGTTTTTTCTGAATTTTTGAATTCTTGTGTATGATATTTTTTAATGAATCAAAATCATGTAAAACAGGCACAAAAGAGGGAAACGGGGTCAAGGTAGTCGATTTAAGTTTTTTGGGAGATTACTCAAATTTAAGGGGGAGGTAAAGGAGATTAGGTAAAGAAGGGGGCTACTATAATCCCTTGCAATTATATAAAATTTGAATACCTGAATAGGTTTCCATTTTTCTACCTTCAACTTTATCTTGGGTATCATTTTCTTCCTCAGAATCCACAACTGAATAAGGCCTATCGTCTTCATCGTCATACTTGCCCTTCGTAGATTTTTCCCCGCCGCTGTGTTTAGGCTTGTCATGTTCTTCTTCAATGTCGTGGTTGCTTTTCGAAGAATCCTTGACAGCATAACGTCTATCGTCATCGTTGTGGTACCTGTCCTTCGTGGAATTTTCCCGCTCGCTGTGTTTAGGCTTTTCGCGTTTTTTATCATTTTCGTGGTTGCCTTTCGAAGATTTCTTGACTGCATGACGCTCATCGCCGAGGTGATACTTGTCCCTAGACTTCACCTTGTCGTTATGTTTATGATTTTCACGTTTCTCCATATCGTCCTGATTGCCTTTTGGTGAATCCTTGACTGCATCACACCTATTGTCATTGTCATGGTACACGTCCTTCATAGATTCATCCTGGCCTGGTCTTCGGAAGATTCCCTGACTGCGTAAGGTCTATCAACGCCGTGATACTTGTCGTCCCTAGACTTCTCCCTGTCGTTATGTTTACGATTCCCTCCCTAGGGATCGCGGGACCTTGTAGCCGGTGGGACGGCTTACGTGGCTCATTGACCACAGATCTGGAATTGATGAACCTGAGGGGCTATATCGCGAGGTGTGGCTACTCTGGGGAACTGACGGACTCTGGTCCGTGAGACTCAAACTAAGGAGCGGTCCTTCTAGGGGGTAATGGCAAAGCCCACTGGAATATCGAGAGCGCGAGTTCTCAGGCTCCCAAGCTAAGATGTGATCGGCGCGGCGTGTCGAGAGCTGAATGGTACCATGGTTAACAAATCCTTTGACATCCCGGCCTGCCCTCCTCAGTAGAGAGAGTCAGGCAGGGGTCTCGTAGAACGTGCCTTAACAGGAACTTTGGGACAGCAGGTCGAATCCCTTAGTATATAGAACCGCCCTCCCCCTCAAGCGGGGCTCTGTGGGGGGTGTTTCTTATTTCCATAGCTTCTCGTGGGACAAAAATGTTACCCAACGAGCTTGAAAAACAAAACGCAAACGATGAGGGATCCGTTTCGGGTACCTCACCCAAACCACCGCCAAAAGTGGGTGGCTCCGTAGGGGAGAACCCCCCAGAGGCGGTGCGAAATAGGAAGATAGTGGAGCCCTTCCGGGTGACCCAACTGGGATCCGCAGGGGTCCCAAAAGCGTCAGGAGATGCCCCGCAATAGCCTCGTAATGGCTGAGACGGGAATCTCCATTACGCAGATTAATTTGCACCACAGCAAAGGCGCCTCGGCGATTCTAGCCAGACGCATGTCTGTGGTGCAGACAGGGATCGCCCTAACCCAAGAACCCTGGTTAAACAAGGAAAGGATTTGTGGCTTGGCAGGATGTTGCTCCATATATAAGGGGCCACACGGAAAAACGCCAAGGGCATGCATAGCCGTCAGGGGTATGGATGCGATCTTGGTGCCTAAATTCTGCTCCAGAGATCTCACCGTTATTAAGGTGAGACTCAGGGGCAGTAGCGGAGAAAGGCTAGAGGTGTTTATTGCCTCGGCTTACTTTCCTGGCGATGCCGAGGGACCTCCGCCTCCCAGAGAGGTGGAGGCTCTAATTCGGTATTGTCAGGAGAATGAGATTCCTCTTCTGCAGGGCTGTGATGTTATCTCTCACCACACGGTGTGAGGAAGCACAAACATCACTGACAGAGGGAGAGATTTAATTGGATACATATAGCAGGCACAGAGCTGGAGATTCTGAATCGGGGTGATGCTTCTACATTCCAGACTAAAACAGGAGTGAGGTTCTCGATTTGACTCTATGTTCAGGTGCACTGAGGAGCAGGGCAGTGGATTGGAGAGTCTCCGATGAGGAGTCTCTTTCAAACCACAAACACATAGTGTTCCGATTAACCCTAACGGAAAACCGGTGGTTTCTAATATCAGAAACACCAGAAATACACTTTGGGACTCATATAAAGAGGAACTCGAAGGGAGGCTTGCGGAATTCCCCCCGAGCTATGGTACTATTGATGAGTTGGAGCAGGCCGCGGATTTTCTGCGAAGGGCTCTGACAACGCCATATGAGAACAATTGCCCTACAAGCACTATCAAGTCTAGGAATAGAGCAGAATGGTGAAACACCCACCTGGAGAGACTCCGTAGAAAAACAAGAATATTGTGCAATAGGGCAAATAGAACTAAATTGCCTTCGGACTGAGACATCTGTAAGAAGGCCCAGTGCGAACACAATAAAAGTATAATGAAATATAAGCAGGAAGACTGGAGGGGCTTCTGCGAGGAATCGAAAAACATTCCGGACACAGCGAAACTCCACAAGATCCTAGCGAAAAATCCGGAAGCTCGCCACGGGCTCACAAGGCTCGATAATGGTGAGTTTGCCGAAGATAAAGAAGCAACGCTGAATCACCTGATGGAATTTCACTTCCCGGGTTTTCAGCGAATCGGAACCGACCAAGAGGAGGAAAACCGGGGCCAGGGGGTGGAGAGGGCCGACTAGAGCTTTGCCGCTAAGTTCGCTCATTACAAAAAGGTAGAATGTGCCGCAGGGTCCTTTTGCCCCTTTAAATCACCAGGGGGGAAGGCAGTTATCCAGCGCTTTTACAAAAAGGCATGGATTGCCATGCATGGATGCCATCGGCATGGGAGGATGGCGGAGTGGCCTTCATACCCAAACCTGGGAGGGAGGGTTACACTGCTGCCACGGATTTCCGACCAATCAGCCTAACTTCCTTTATTCTGAAGATGCTAGAGAAGCTGGTCGAGAGATACATCAGGGATGAGGTGCCTTTGGCCTCCCTGCTCCATAGAGGGCAGCATGCTTTCCAGGCCGGCTGCTCGGTAGAAACTGCGCTTCATGCTGTTGTAGCAAAATTGGAGCAGCAGTTGGAACAAAAGGGGTATGCTGTGGGTGCATTCTTCGATGTAGAGGGTGCCTTCAGCAATACTCCTCCAGAAGTCATCTGTCGAGAGGCTCGGAGATGTGACGTGCCGGTTCAGCTAGTATTCTGGATAGGAAGTACGCTACGCCGAAGATGACTTGAAACCAGATGGGTCTTATAAGGTCGGCGCTGCGTATCGTAGAGCTCTGGTGCGGTAGCACCAGACTCTCGGTAAATCCGGAAAAGACCAACCTGGTCATTTTCACGAGGAATTATAATGTTCCGAAAGCTGACGCTCTTGTGTTCTGTGGTGGGAAGCTGATGTTTTCAGATTCAGTTAAATATCGAGGAGTAATCCTAGATAGCAAGCTAAACTGGGCAAAGCACCTGGAGACCCAATGCAGGAAATTTGTCACGACTTTTTGGATGTGCAGGAGAGCCTTTGGGTTGACGTGGGGGCTAGTGCCTAAAATGCTTGCATGGCTCTACTGTGCTGTGTTAAAACCCAGGCTCCTACACGCGGCCTGAGTCTCGTGGCCACGAGCGGAATTTAAAACAATGCAGGACAGGCTGCGAAGATTACAAACGCTAGCATTCAGGGGTTTGACTGGAGCAATGAGGACTGCGCCCACAGCGGCGATAGGATTCATGCTCTGTGAGGAACCCCTACATGTTGCGATAACCACCAGAGCGGCTCACGCGATGGGCCGCCTGATAAGAGCAAATAGATGGACGCCGGGGACTAAACACACTAGAATCCCGAGTGATATCAGCACACTGCCGATTCTACAGATGAGGCAAGATAAAATAACAAAACACTTAAACTTCACCAAAGCTTTCCGCGTCTTTATCCCAAGCAGGGATCTGTGGAAAGAAAATAGTAACCCGCTTCTCCAGAGGGACGGATGGCTCCAGGGGAGTGTGAGGGTCAGGAGCAGGAATTTATGACAGCAGGAGAGGGAAAGAGATAGGGATCACACTTGGGCGATACGCTACTGTCTTTCAAGCGGAGGTCCTGGCCGTCCTTCGCTGTGCTGAAAAGCTAATAGAGGAAAACGCTGCTGGCAGACAGATCACGATATGTTCGGACAGCCAAGCGACACTAACTGCAATAGGGAAACCAGGCATAACATCAGAACTGGTTTGGGAATGCAAAAAGGCATTAAACCAACCTGCAGAAAGAAACAAGGTAGCTCTCATATGGGTCCCTGGTCACACAGGGATCAAGGGCAACGAAAAGGCGGATCAGTTCACAAAGTTCGGCGCAGCGAACGAATTTGTAAGACCGGAACCGGTACTGGGAATAGCGTCTTGCAGTGTCGGGATTGCCATTAAAAACTGGATCCGAACAAAACACAGGGAATACTGGAAACAAACCGAGGGTTGCCGTCAGGTGAAATTCATCCTGGGGTATACCTATAAGATGGACAGAGCCAGGAAAATCCTGAGTTTACCCAAGAAAGACATAAGGACAGTGGTACGGACCCTGACAGGGCACAATCACACGAACTATCATATGCACAAAATGGGGTATAGCCCTACGACGGACTGCAGGAGTTGCGGCAGGGATGACGAAACATCCCTGCATGTATTATGCCAGTGCCCGGCATTAGCTAGGCTCAGGAAACAGACCCTCGGGATCCATTTTATGGAAACAGAGGAAATCGAAACGCGATCGGTGATCGACATACTGGGCTTCGTCAAGAGGTCTAGGGTCGACTGCTGAGAGTGTAGAAGTGAGGGTGTGGCACAATAGGCTTTACAGCTTGAGCGCCAGGGGAGTTCTACATGGATTTCCCGCCCGCATTAAACCTAACCTAACCTATGTTTATGATTTTCACGTTTCTCCATATCGTCCTGGTTCCCGGCCTTTGTGTTTAGGCTTCTCGCGTTTTTCTCATCTTCGTAATTGTCTTCGGAAGATTCCCTGACTGCATAAGGTCTATCACCGCCGTGATACTTGTCGTCCCTAGACTTCTCCCAGCCGTTATGTTTATGATTTTCACGTTTCTCCATATCGTCCTGATTGCCTTTTGGTGAATCCTGGGCTGCATAACACCTGTCGTCATTGTCATGGTACGTGTCGTCCACAGATTTTTCCTGGCCTTTGTGGTCAGGCTTCTCGTGTTTTTTCTCATCTTCGTGGCCGTCTTCGGAAGATTCCCTGACTGCATAAGGTCTCTCACCGCCATGATTACATGTCGTCCCTTTGACAAAGGTTTTTTCGGAGATGATTGCTCCTTTTAAAATGTTCGTTACACTGTTCAATGAAGCCTAGCAGTACCTCGAAACGTTTTCGCGTTTATTTGTTTAGAACTAATTCCGCGAAAGATAAACAGATTTTCGCTTCTCCTGAAAAATTCAGGTTTTGGCACTTACGCCCTTCTGCGGTGTTGCCCTTCAATTATCAAAAGCGTTGTTCTTGCTCGTCTTTTTGGTTTGAGGATTTATCCCTTTTGGTATAAATTTCATGTTTTCAAATTAAAAATGCGACTGTTTGCTTGAAAATTAATCTGTTTTGGTTTGCAACTATTTTTCCGAAGAACCTATTTTTCATGGTTGATTTCAGCTGTTTTTTATTTAAAAATAAAATCTTTTTTAGGTTGAAATATCAACTCTGACATTTTTATTTGAAAATTCATTTGCTTTTTTGAACATTCGTCATTTTAATTAAAAATTCATCTTTTTGGTTAAGGGTTCAATATTTTTTGCTAAAATATCGTCTTTATGGGTTGAAAATTGAACTTTTTTTGTAAAAAACTCGTCCGTTTGGCTTGAAGATTTGACAATTTGATTGAAATTTTCATCCTTTATTTTAATAAGAATACTTTCTTAGTTAAGAATTCAGCTACCTGCCTAAAAGTTTAACTACTTTGCTAAAAATTAATTTTTTCGAGTGAAGATTCCCCTTTTTGGTTGAAAATTTTACTATTTTATGAAAAATTCGTATTGAATGTTTGAAAATTAATTTCTTTAAGTGTAAAATTAACTATTTCATTTCTGGTCGAAAAAATATGTTTATTAGTTGAAAAATTAATTATTTAATTCAGCATTTAACTATTTTATTGGAAAATCCTCTTTTTTGTTTGAATTGAACTGTTTTCAAATTAAAATAAAAATATTTTTTGGTTGAAATATCAACTATTACATTTTTAGTTGATATTTCATCTTTGCGCTTGAAAGTTCAACTTTTTTAGTTTAAAAATTGAACTGTTGGATTGAAAATGTATGTCATTCGTTGAAACTTCATCTGCTTTGGGAGAAAACTATCCTCTTGATTGAAAATATGACTATTTAATTGAAAATGTATGTATGTTGTTGAACATTCGTCCTTTTCGGTAGAAAGTTATCTTCATGTTTGAATATTCATCTATTTGCTTTAAAATTTATGTATTTGATTTAGAACTCGCCATTTCGAGTAATAATTATTCTGTTTTTGTTTAAGATTAAACTGTTCTTTTAAAAATGTAAATTTAAAATAATATTTAATAACGATTCGTGGAACTACATCCAAAACAAGGAAAGAAAAAAATTTGAAATCGGTTAATATCTTCTATTCTCTTTCTTAAATTTACATTTTTTTTAGATTGAAAAAAATTGCCTTACTTGAAATTTTTTGAAAATATGTAAAAACATGTTTTCTGGATTGATTCGAACCTGACATTGAGTCAGCATGAACCAAAGAAACATGCTATTATTTTTTATTCATGGGAAAAAATTTTTTTCGTGGTGCTCATGACGTTCCAAAATTGCGACATATTCAACTTTTTAAAAAATGTGTGCATATGATTCAATCCAAAAAAAACATGTTTTTGAATATTTTTCAAAAACATTGTAACATTTTTGTATCAAAAAATTAATTTACAATTGAAAAAACTGAATTTTCTCCTAAATTGTTGAATTTTGAAGCCTGAAAGAAGAATATTCTACAATGCAGTTGATTTGTCAACACGAAAATATGAATTATCATTTAAAAAGTGAATTTTCAACAAACATTAGTTTTTAAGTTAAAAAACCTAGTTTTTAACAAACAAACAAAAACTTTAACTGAAATGATGAATTTTGAACAAAGTAGTTCAAAATTCGACCAATTAGTTGAATTCTCTATCAAACTATTGAATTTTCCAGAGAAAATTCAAATTTTCTACAAAACAGTTGAATCTTTAATCCGAAGACAGGAATTTTGAACAAGAGTTGAGTTTTCAATCAAAAAAACTGTTCAGTCAATAATGAAAAAAAGTTGTATTAAAAATGTCGAATTTTAAAGGAAGAAGATTATTTTTCCACAAAAAGGACGAATTTTTAACAAATTGCATGAATTTATAACCAAATATTTGAATTTAAAAAATGAAAAATATCAACTTTGAACCAAAAATGGAATTGATTCATTTTCATTTCAAGAAACTAATTTTCAAATGAAAGAACCAATTTTCTACCAAATTATTGAATTTTCGTGCTAAAAAAAACGAACAAAAAAAAAACAAATGCTCCACAGAATAGTTAAATTTTGGACCAAATAAATGGAATTTTGAACAAAAATATGAACTTTTTAACCAAATGATAAATTTTTACCACAAGAGGTAAATTTTCAAAAAAATAAATGAATTTTGAACTGAAAAGTTAAATTCCTAACAAAATAGTTGAATTTCCACAAAAGAATGAATTTTCAACAAAAAATATCATTTTTAACCGAGAAAATAAAGTTTCCATCATGAAAGATTAATTTATTAAAGCATACATAATTTTTTCATCAAATAGTCCAATTTTCAACTAAAGAAGATAAATTCTCAACTGAAAATGGACTAGTTAAATTTTGAGTTAACAAAAAAAAAAGGAATTTTCAACAGAATAGTTGCATTTCCGACCGAAGGAAATAATTTTTAAACAAAAAATATGAATTTTTTACCATAAGATTAATTTTTTACCAATAAGATGAATTCTTAAGGAGAAATATAAATTCTAAACTGAGCAGTTGAATTTTCAACAAAATAGTTCAATTTTCAATCAAAAAAATAAATTTTCAAATTTCGAGGTAACAAAATTAATACTCAGAAAGATAAATTTTTAATCAAGAATATTAACTTTCTAGCATAAAAGACGTAGTTTTAACAAAATATTTTAATTTTTCAATCAAAATAGATGAATTCACAGCTAAAAATGTAATAGTTGATATAATATTTCAACCCAAAAAAATTTTAATTCAAAATGAAAAACAGTTGAATTGAACAGAAAGGACGCGTTTTAAAGAAACAGTTTCATTTCTAATAAAAAAATATGAAGTTTCTACCAGAAGAGGTGAATTTTCAAACTTATGTAAAAAAATTGCATTCAAAATTTTAAATTTCCAATAAAACTAGGAATTTTAAACACAAAGGTTAATTTTCACCCAAATGAAAAAATGTAATGTACGTTTGTAAGAGTGAAGTCTTGCTATTGGCGCATTTTATTTTCTAAATCTATTTTGTTTTCAATTTTTTGAGGAAAACATCTAAACATTCGAAATATTAGTTTAGACAATTCAATTCTTTCCTAATTGTTGTTGTTGCTAATTTTATTAAAAATTACCCTTGGATATTTTTAGATTGAAAAATGAAAAAATAAGTTTGCATTTTGTTTTGCAACCTCACTGGGTAATCTCAAGGAAATATGCTCAAAAAAATATGCTTCCCACAATATTAAATTCAATATTTTATTGAGAATTAATTTTTTTAAACTGGAAATTCACCTATTCCGATTGCTGTAGAAAATTGATATTTTTAAATTTGAATTACACTATTTGGTTGAAAATTCATCTTTTCTTGTTAAAAAAGGAAGAATTTTGTTAGAAATTCGACTTATATCGCAGAAAATTAATCTTTTCCTTTGAAAATTTATCTTTTCAGAGAAAAATATATTTTGCTTAAAAACTCAATTATTTTATTCGCAAATTCATATTTTCAAGTTGAAAATTAGTTTTTTATTCCGCCTGAATATCTACTTGGTTTTCAATGTTCTGAAATGTTTTTGAATTCAAAATTATCAACAAAAATTTTTAAGACTTATAAATATATATTTAAAATATTCGAATATTTGTATTCTTCTTAATTTCGCAGAAAAAGTGGCTCCGAAATCTTCCAGGTTCTTGATAGAGAATTGGAGGAAATCTTTTTAATTTTTTTTTAATGATATTTCAAAATTAAAAATCGTTTTTAATTTTACGAGGAATTTCAAGAAAAGTTCTTTTAGTTTCTTGGAACCTTTCAAAATTATTAGAATGAGTCAACATTTAAAAGAAAAGACACATTTTGTTTAAAAATTTTTGAAATTTTTCAAAGTTGAATTATAAGTTCGTAGCAAAATGTAAAGAAAATAATTATATCCAAATATTAGAAAATTAATTACATTTAAAATTTTATCTTTCATCAATAATATTTAAGAATATTTTGAAGTAAATTTTGTCATGAAATAAAATTACTTATTTGAAAATTTTGATTTACTGATTCGATGGTGCAGAAAATGTGTAATGTTTATTATAAGAAACAGTCACTAAAAGTCATATTCATGTAATGGAAACTGCAATACAGAAATTTCATTCTTTCTAAAATGACATCCGGCATTGTGATTGGCTGATTCGAATTTCGCGGCATCATTTAGCCAATCAGAATGCTGAACGACATTTTAGGTAGAAAAAGGATATTCATTAATTTTAAATATAGTCTTTAATTATCTAAATAATTCGCACTGCGAAAAACAGAAAATGAACTGGGTGTAAGAAACTCACCGTGGCGACTCAAAAATCTATCTGTGTGACGTCAGCTTGCAAGACGTCTGTACACCGAGGGCAAATCAATAATACTAGTTACATAGGATGATGCTTTATTATTTTAACAACTTGGAAAAAAATAATTTTCCAGTATAAGTGTATTTGGATATTAGGGTACCTTTTAACGGAACATGGATTCTGAATTAATTATGAAATTAATATTAAAAATATGGTTAATTTCTAGTTACCTTGTTCCTTTATGGCCGCCGGGAAGACATGTTCCGCGTCCACCACTATTTCTTCTGGAGAGCGGGAGTGGTGGTAGAGCGAGCGATAATCTCTCCTCTGTGACGTCACGCAGCACCGTAGATACGAAACGTTACGTCACAGAGGAGAGATTTTCACCCGCTCCCACCACTACTCCCGCTCTCCAGAAGAAATAGTGGTGGACGCGGAACATGTATCACCGGCGGGAATTCCCCCTAGCTGGACATGTCTGTTCGAAATTAAATAACATCAATCAGCAGGTGCGATATAGTGTAGACGTGAACGCTTCTATAACATGTAAATTTTCTATCACAAGTCGCAGTGCTTCCCTTTCTTGACTCAGTGTCATTTCCCAATTTTTCTAAAATTTAATTAAAATTACGTCCCAAATGATTTATTGAAAAGTCTTTCTCGAGAGGGTTGGGTTTTATGGCTTACACATGTTCACCAGACTTGACCAGTCTCAAGTATCTGGAAAGTCTCTCATAACTTCCACAGGGTGTGCTTTGTTTCCCTGAACCGAGTACATCGACGGACAAAGCTCTTAAAATTCTGAAGGGTGGACAATTACATTTTTTTAACAATAAAGGTCTGGAATTTATGACTGCTTTTTAAAAACGCCAATGGAATGTTTTCTGAACCTTGGAGACAGGAAACTGGGTGGTAGAGAAGAATATTTTTAAACCGGATTCATCACACTATAACGTTGTGCCCTCTATAGGAATCCGCTATTACTGTTATCCTCGACCTGCTACATTTCTTACCCTTAGTTTTTTTTGGTGAATTAATAAAGATTTAAATTCAGTTTATTTATTTGTTTTCTTTTTCCATAATTAGGTGCGCATGCTAGGACTGATGGTCATCCTCCAATTAAAAGAAAACCAGCAGGTCCAGTGGCTCCAGTCGCTCCAGCCGCTCCAGGTGATAACGGAGCTCTGAGAGGGTTTTGGCCAATTATCAAAGACTAAAAATGGCTCAAATGGCTTATAGCAGAAGGCCCGGAGGAAAGTAAAGAGTTAAGAAATAATTTAGAAAATAGATAAACTGAAAGTAAATATGTATCTTTCCTTCACATAATAAATATGTAATCAAACTGTATCCAATAAAATGAAATAGAGAACTATGTTCATTACAAGTTATTCGGTTTGCAAGATATATATTTTGAAGGTATATAATTTGGAACAATTGAAGATTTACAAGTGAACATTATTCAATTTTATTGATATCGTCTTGAAAAAATGATACTTTTTAAAAAATGGCATGCATTATATTTGAAATGTATAACAATTTTTCAAATTGAACTCTTTCGCACTGAATGTTTTAAAGCAAAACTTTAGAATTTTTAAAGCATTCGAGATTATGACATATCAAATTTCAAACGCTTAAAACTGAACTACTTTTAAAAGCAGTATTTTATGATAAAAAAAAAATTTATTAGCATTTCGAACTCGAAAGTTCATTGCCTCACTACCCCATTTCGGGTAGTGTTTCTAGGTGGATAAATACTACCAGTGTGGGTCCACCACACCCACGACGGGTCTACAACACGCAGTATTCCCCGAACGGTCACCCATCCAAGTACTAACCGCGCCCAACACTGCTTTACTTCAGTGATCTAACGGGAACTGGTGTTTTCAGCGTGGTATCGCCGTTGTATTTTATGATATTCAACAAAAATTATTTCCTGAAGAAAATCAAATGTCTTGATACGCAACTGACCTAATTTACACTCATGCAAACAGGTGCGCTGCTCTATGGTCATAGTCCATATACGAAAGCCATCAAATATGTAAAGATTTGTCCTTCCATCTTCCTCGAAACGGATGTATATATATTTTTTTAGTTTACAATTTTGCGGAAACCTAATCGAACAGATACATTTTCAACCGCAAATAGGATAGTTAAATTTTCACTCAAACAAATTAACTTTCTACCAAAAAAACGAATTTTTAATAATATATTTAAATTTTGAATCAAAGCAATGAATTTTTAACTAATATGATAAATTCTCAACGGAGAATGTACTATTTGATATATAAACCATTAAAGATTCTAATTTGTATAAAAATTCTTTCTTTGCGGAATCAATCCAAATTGCTGCAATACTAGATAGATTTGAAAATTTATTTGTCACGATTATTTAAACTTTGAAACCCATAGTTTTTCAATTTATAGAAACAGAATTTTATTAATTTAACAAAACGTAATTTGCAAGTCAAAATTTCTTTATTTTCATTATGTTTGTCAACCAAGTTCAAATTTCTTATCTTTCGTTGTTAATGACGTCGAAATAGAAGAACCCCTTAATGTTTGGACATTAAATCTGATTATTCAGTAAGTATTATGCTCTCTTTCCAAAAACATAAAAAATTCGGGGGTCAACATTTTTCCGCAACATTTCGGACACGCTGAAAATGATTGCTTTAGGTTTTCAGAATTTGAACATTATTTTTTCAAATCGAAACGAAAATTTTATTCATATTCGCAAAAATGAATTGTCATTGTTTTAGGATCCTACTGTTTTTTTCTATACAGAATTTTTCTTTCATGAATCGTCTGTATTTTAAGATGTGAAATAATAGTTCATTTCAAAAAATGCATCAATTTCAAAAAAATTATTCATTTTTGACAGTTTGTCGAAAAGTCAATTGACCGAATCCATTTCAAATTAGGCAGGTTCTACACTTGAATTTGCAGAATCTCTCAGGGACAAAATATTTTGTTTTTTAGAGAAAATTAGGCGATGCGTATTGTTGCGATTTTTTTTTCACAATGTTTTTCTGAAAATGTTAATAGTCGATTTTCTCAAAAAACCCATACTTATATTTCTTGCAAATTTTTTGTTAAATTTTTACTATCATAAGCAAAGTACCTTGTGAGCTTAATGCGCGCTAAATAACTTCTGTAGGCAGGGGAATTTTTTTTATAAAATCGAATTTTCGCATTTTTCTGCAAACAACAACAGATAGAAAAAAATGTTGGAAAAATAGTTTGCACATTTAAAAAAGTTTCACAAAAAGTTCTTTTACGCATTTATGATATCTTGCAACATTTCCGAGGAAAATAAAAAAATTCAATTTTCATGAACGAAAAATTCTCTTCATTCCTGGCTTATGGAAATACCCACCATTTTTGTTCAATACTTAAAAAAATGTACGTTCATATGAGGAAACTTAATTATCAATTTTACGTCGGCTGAACAATTTTCATCATCAGAAAATTATTTTTCATAAAATCTAATTTCCAAATTTTTTGCATTTATCCAGGTATTTTTCAATAATGTATAAAAACTTTGTTTGAATATCAGTTTAAAAAATAGATAAATAATACGTGGATCCACGTTTTCAGATTCTTATTAGCTATTCATTCAGATTCTTCATCAGAGTCCTCAGGATCCGAATAGGAATCATTGGCTGTTGTAGATAATTTAGGAGCCCAATCGTGCTTAGCAGTTTTGGCAATGTAAGCAGTTTTGATATCATCTTCCTCATGTGACATTTTTGTATTCCCGGGATAGACGGCACCTTCTTCAACTCTTGCGTTTTCAATCGTCGAAAACTTTTTAAATCTTGTGTATAAAGTAAAATTAGCTTAACAGCAGGAACGTACTTTTGCACTTCAGACATGAAAGTTTTAGCATCGGTGATGGCTTCCAAGTGTGAATGTTTAAGATTGTGATCAGTAGCAAAATGTTTTTAAATTCCCCCGATTCCATCACGAGCTCCTTTTCCATGTCCTGTTGCAGAGAAACCCCATTTCTTGTTAACTGATGATTTTTGTTTGTTTAAATGCAATTTATCATTTACTTATCAAATTTTCGATCGTTTGTCAGTGCACTGACGTGTCCGAACTATTCTGGGAAAAAACATCTTAACTCTAAAAAAAAATTAAAATAAAACCATTTTTAAAGAACACGGAAAATTTGCAGGGCGATTCGCGCCATTTCGTGAAAATAGCAGTTCATGATTTACTTAATCTTCTTAGGCCCAGTTGATTAGTCAACGTTTCGGACTGGTACCATCCAAATGAATTAGAAAAGAGTAAAAGATGGCTTGAACATTTCAGAGTTCGAAGAATTTCTTGCTGAGGTCTTGAGAGGTTTGAGAATTTTACATCCATACCTTGAATTTAGAATAAAGTTCCTTTTCAGTTGTATAGTGAAGCACATAAAACGAAACTGCTCACGGAAAATTTTTGAAGTGTGTTTTTTTCAAATTTTTGTTTCTGTTAACGTATTGTAGGTTTTGTGTGAAATAAAGCCAGTACCAACGCGGTGACGCGTGGTCTTGCAGTTTTCTGAGGTAATGTACTTATGGAGTCTTTTGGTAATTATTAGTTCTGAAATAGTAAATAAATCTGTGAAGGTTTATTTTCGTTAGTAACAACGACATTTTCGATACCATTTTTGGTCTTGCGTTTTGAATTTCCCTAGCAGGAGAAGTTATTTCTCGAACTGAATCTCTTTCTGTACCGAGTGGCGCCAATATTTTTCTAAATACTTCTAAATACCCAAACCGACCATGAAATAGAACATTTTTAATCCCTTTTGAATTCGCACATTTCCCGGTTTTTATTTACTGTTTTTTGAATAATAATAAGACTAAAAGCATCTTAAAACACAGTATTAGTCATTTAACGTAGTCAAGAATAATTGCTACACATGAATCGCTAGTTGCAAAACCGGCCATCTCCAAAAAACAAAATTGCTGGGAAAAGCTGATTTTCTGTCACACTTAGCCAGGATAAGATGGGAACCAAAACTTCTTGGTTGTTGAACATATTAGGGCAGTATGTTTCAAAAAAAAATTTCCTATTTCTTGCTTGATTAACAGGAACTTCCTACACAAACTTCTTTATCTTTAAGAATGAAGGTGAACACTACACGAAACGAGCAACCATTTTCAGCATGGAGATTTGACCGGTTTTGCAGCAAGTCGTGATTTTCGAACGCATATAAAACAGGGATTTGAGCGGTTTTTTCATGGTTTCTTGTTTTCCGTTGATTAAAAAGTTCAAAAAGAACTCAAAGAACTGAAAAAGCGCATTTCTCAAAATCGAGGAGTTGGCCGGTTGGTCATAATTTCATATTTCTTCAATCGATCAGATTTGAATGAAATAAGAGTTTTGTGATAAGGTGATGTATTGTTATGCACAATCCTACTAGATTTTGAGAATTTTATGATTTCAAAGTGCTCTATAATGCATTCAACGAAAATTGTGTTTTTGATTTATTGAAGATTACGGCTGACAGCTCCGATGGACTTTAAAAGAGATTAGAATCACTCAAGACTGTGTTTTTTGAGGTTTTTCCAGACAATGTCGAAGATATCAAACAAATTTCCTGGACTTCTGTCATTCTAATCGATTTTAAATATCTCATTATCGTATTTTAATGAATTTATCAATATCACGAAGGATTTCGCAGAACTTTGAATATTTATATTTAGTTTGTCTACAAATTAAGTCTTAAATCTGTCACTACTATATGTAGACACGTTTTTGTAAACCCAAAGTTCGTGAATAAAGCCAATTTATTTGCTGTAATTATAATCTAAAATGGAAGCAAGGAAAATAATTGAACATCTGCAATCATCACACTGAAGTATTTTATTACGTGGATTACATGGAATGCTTGTTATTTTTCACAAACGATTTCATATTTCATGTAGCGTCAGATGACTCGTTTCATGACATTGTCCTCCATGCAGTATTAGGGGACCTTAAAGAATTATTAATAATGTTTATTATTATGCACTGAATGTTTTAAAGTAAAACTTTATAATGTTTAAAGCATTCGAGATTATTATATATCAAACTTCAAACGTTTAACAGTGAACCACTTGCAATAGCAGTATTTTATGATATTCAAAAAATTATTTCCTCAAGATGAGATAATGTCTTGATATACAACTGACCTATTTCACAATAACGCAGGCAGGTGTGCTCCTCTAAAAATATAGTCCATGGTTCAGAACCATCAAATACGCAAACCGTTATCGGGTTTCTCGGTCGAGCACGCTGAAAACGTATATATATTTTTTTTCAGTTTACAATTTTGCGAAAAACTCATCGTTTTCCGATAAGAGAAAGACCGCGTAAATTTTTTTCTACTTACTAAGCAATTCCGGCCACACAGGATACGGCGATCTTCCTACAATAAATATATTTTTCAGTAGCAGAAGTACTATTTGTCAAAGTTTTTATAGTTTGATGATTTGAAAAATGCACATAAAATCCATGTAATTTAAATGTTTTAATATTATATGGATATGCCCTGACAAAGGTAAGACTAGTGCTTTTAGTGGGCGAGTAATAATTCTACATTAAGCAAGATACTTTTCCATATATGTTTTTTCTTGCAATAATGTTATTGTTACCAGTTGGAGAAAGAGAAATGTTCAATATCCTCAATATGAATGATAAAGGCATCTTGTATTACATAAAAATAATATATCAATTTGAATATAACTGTACCAAATGTCTTGGTGGTCGGGATGCATGTTGGTGATGATAAAATCGATAATCATACACACAAGGTCCATCATGTATGTGTACGACATCTAAAATAATTATTATTGTTCATTATAGTGTCAATAATTATTTCATCTTGAAAACCTAATTCCTCTTCAAAAATTGTTTATGTTATATTTAACATGTAAACAAATACAAACTGAATTATTTCGCACTGAATATTTTAGAGAGAAGGAAAACAATTTTGTTTGAAAAGCGTCCGAGGTTGAAATATTTCAAATTTTATTCGTCCGCAATAAAATTATTTGTAAAGGCGGTATTCCAAGTTATTCAAACAACTAATTTTCAGAAAATAAGAAAATATCTTGCTACATTACTTATTCCGCATGCTCTTATGCAGTCGAAATGCTCGTGGGTCGCAACCTCATTAGAAAAACCAGAAGATATGCAAATTTGGTCCACATTTTCTTCCATCTAGGAAATATATTTTTTCAGTTTACAATTTTGGGATAGCCCGTTTTCGATATAAAAAAGAATGTTTAAAATTGTGTATACTTACACCACGTTCGTAACAACTACGGGCACACGCAACGGGACTTCGCTACAAGAAATATAATTTTAGTTAGAAAAAGTGCTAGTTATCAAAACTGTTGCAGCTTTATAATTTTCAATGTCTCTCAAATTCCATATGATAGCAAATTTGATTTAAAAATGTGGATATATGATATATAGGTATTTTGAATAACAGTTCTGAATAAAGCGAAACTCACGGGCGGTCGTGCAGGTTGGCCCTGTTTAAGAAAACAGAAAAATTGTTACTATTTCTAATATGAATCAAATAAAGTCATATTGTATAATACATAATAATGATATGAATTTATCTAACTGTTTCGAGTAGAGTGAAACCTACAGATTGTTTTGAAAAGATTTCAAAAAATGTAGAACAAAATGTAGATTTTTGAAGATTTAGAAACAAAATGTTGAAGTTATTTTTGAGGATTTTGAAATAAGATATTGAAGTTTTTTAAGGTTCTAAGATAATAACAATTCATCGTTGATATTCTTCAAAAAAATAATTTTTATTTGGAGAACATAATTTGAAGGTAATATTTAAAAATATTTCAAAGCGAAAATAAAGTGTTATTTATGAATGACAATTTAACAGAAATTCAACCAATATTTAATATTTATTGAAAACTATTTAAAGAATGATTTGATTTTTAATTTAAACTCGAATTCAAAAACTGTTTAGTCAAAACAAATTTTAATTGTTCTACTCTGCAATGTTTCTAGCTTAAAATTGCTTCAAATGATATAAATTAGAAAATTTACAAATTTATTGATTCATCCTTTAACTCACAGCTTTGTAAATTATAACCTGGACTTATATTTTTTTTAACTGAATCTGAATCTTTGAACTGTACAATTTAGAAAAGGTTTAAAAAAAGACATTTTACAGTATAAATGCACGTGATTAAATTTTTTTTTATTCAGAATTGTTAGTAGCTTCCATTTTATACGTTTAAATTATTGAGGGCTCAAATAAAAAAAATTAATTCCACTTTTTAATGTTTATAATTCAAGAGTTTCTAAATTTTATTTACCGTACAGAAGAGCCCACGATTTCAAAAAGTTTGGAAGAAATTTAAAAATATTTCATAAATTTTTAGAAACCTTTTCAAGTTTTCAAATATTTTTAATCTGTTCAGAACTTTGAAAATTTCTATTTATATTTTTGTCTTTTTAGAGCTTTTACGCTTTCTAAATAACTTTCAATATGATTAGTTTTCTTTCAATTTTAAAAAATTGTTAAAATAACCTTAAAATCTTCCAGGTTCTTTTTTTGACAACTTTTGAAATCTTTTGAAAGCTTTCAAAATTCTCAAGATTAAAAAAATTTTCTGATGGATTATTTATGATTCACATGTTCTTTTTTTATTAATAATGAGTAGTATAGCTATGACAGTTCTGCGGCACCACTACGTAGTTCCAGCTGCCACCGACCGATGGCGCCAGTGGTCAGTTACCGACAGTCGGTAACTCGCGCAGACTCTTCATTCAGTCAATAAGCATGGTCCCTGCTTTACCGACCGAACCCACAAGCAACTTTTATGTAGATGGCGCGGGCAGTTCGGCGGCAGGGTTCTGTTCCAAGCTAAATGTCGGTAAAACAATGACCGGTAATTTACCGATAAACGATAATCGTTCCGTGTTAATATGTCACTAGTCGATAAGTTGTTATCGGCAACGTTTTTAAACATACAGTCGATAAATGTGATATCAGTTTTACCGCGAGAGTGCGACACCGAAGTTCAGATACATGCCGCGGCGTCTCGTCGTGTCAACTTTACAGCAAGTGTGTGACGCCGAAGTTCAGGTACATGCCACGGCGCGTCGTGGTGGGGTTCCCCACGCTCCCTATCCCAGTAGGGCATGGTGCGGACTTGTCTTTTGAAAAGCCCATAACCAGAGGCGCGCATTTCAGTTTTCATTTCAGTGATCAATTAAAAGTTTCTCAAGAAGAAGAAGAAAAAAAAGAAAGTGGCAATGGTTCTTAGTGGAAAAAAAGTAAGTTGTAATTCGTGTAGTGAAAAGTGTTCTTCGTGCAGTGTAAAGTGTTGCTCTGTGCTAATGGGTTGATTTTATTCTATGTTCTTAGGTGCCCAAGAAGTCTGAAGAGTCCGGAGAGACTGGCGGGGTGTCTTTTGAATCTAGCATGCCACAAATTCATGTGGCAATCCCGCTACCAAGAAACTTTGATATGAAAGAGAAGCCCTTGGAGGTAACAAATTTAAAACTCATTTTTCTTTTCGAATTGAAATTTGTCTCTCATTTCTTTTCACTGAGAGTAGTGATCCTAACTCTGGCATGTAGACGTACTGCGCTTACGCTTGGGCGCTTAAGAGAAACACAATGTGACAGCTCGTTAGCATGGCAATACGCCGCACCATGCTCCTCTTACGCATAGCTAGCGCAAGCGTAGAACCTCTACATGCGAAAGTTGGGGTCACTTTTCGATAAAATATTACACATTTTTATTTGTTTTCTTAACAGGTGTCAGTGGTTGTGCGTTACGACCACAGGTCATCCCCATCAACGTCACTTGAATCACAAACACCTCAACCCTCATCATCATCATCATCGAGAAATAAAAGAAAGGCTTGTGGACCACACGCTTCCGCAAGGTCATCGTCGTCTTCATCGTCATCATCGTCGTCTTCGACATCATCATCAGGGAAAGAATCGCCTGCTCGTACACTACCAATACCAACACCGCAGCTATCATCGCTACCACTACCATCATCAATACAATTACCAGCAGATCCATACCCCATTGCAGGCCATGAACGTCCTTCATCACCACTCCCCTCCCTTTCAGTTCATGCGAAGCGACATGCGAAACCATCGGAATCCTTCCTGCCGCCACCAACTCCGTTAGCTATATCCTCACAGCAATCGATGTTACATGCAGACTTAAGATTGTCCGACGTAAGTAGTGATGATGATCATCCATCATCATCTTCCGCCAACATAAACAAAGCAGGCGCGATTCGATGTACTCAATTCACTGAAGCTCTGCCTCTAGCCACTACCTCACGCAAAAAAACACAACCTGTGAAACTGGATAAAGTTTACAATGAGAAATCTTCAAACAAAGGTGCGTCAAAAAATAAGAAAATGTAATTTTAAACACTTAGAAACTTTCTTCTATCATTCTATGTTAGCTTCTACTTGATTAGCATAAAGGAATACGATGCGGCAAATTAGAACTATGACAATAGTTTGTCATAGTGTTACTCTTAAGCTAATATTGCGCAAGTCTAGTAGATCAAGGCGCCAACAGTAGGTACACATACCGACGAAGCGTGATGACAGAAGAATGATACAACTTTTGATTTCATGAATGTACACAGAAGCATGTTGGGTTGCATATACTCAGGTGATATAATGATGAATCAAATTAAAATACGTTTATAAAACAGAGTTTAAATTCAAAAGAAGAAAAAATACTATAATTTGAATTTAGAATAAGCAGCATTATGATTTCATTTGAAATTCAATTAACTAGATATACTGTAAAACAGTTTTATGTCGATAAAGTTGCATTTAACCGTTTCTAATGGGAAACGACCTCGTTTCTCATTAGAAACAGTCAAGAATTACGTATGTGTGTTTTGACTGTTTGCATGCTAAATTCCATACACGTAGGTGATTTACTAATGAAAAACATTTGAAAAAATGGCTAAAAAAAAGAGAATTGAAATTTTTTACAAACACATATGATCGTTATCTATTCAGTTACAATTCAATCAGTGACAATCTGCTGATAATATTCAATTTATATATCTTTATTTTTCTCACTGCCTTTAGTTCTAGGAGTGAAGTGTAGTCCAACTGCATCATCATCATCTTCTGATAGACTGTTTTTAAAAGCAGGAGAAAATGATATACATGGGTGCTGCTGCAAATTAGCACATCAGAATGATCCTCGTTTTGAACTAAAAGCAATTGATCTTCCTTTACCTCAATTTGAGATCAAGAAGCGAACAATAAAACAGATTTTACAGGTAAGAGTTTGCTAAATTATAATTTCTTTTTTTTTCTTTTAAAACATAACTGAATGCATACTTTTCCTAACTCTGTCATTTTTATATAGATTCCAGCAGACACAGCATACGATCCACAACAACCAGGTTATTTGGAAAGGGCACATGTTCCTCCAGTTACAACAAAATCACAATTTTCCCCGTTACATTCAATAGACCCAACCCTGTTACAATTAATTTTGCTACCACCTCCACCTCCACCATCCGAATTTCAATAATTACCATCATTACGATCACAATTCCCATCTTCATCAACATCGTCACATTCATCAATATTAACATCCTCACCTAAGCTGTCAACTTCTGGAAAAGAAATTTATAAAAAAGAAGAGGAATGAAATAATCTTAAATGATTCAAGCGTTGATATTTAAAACTGCACTGTAAGGTTTAAAAATAAAAATTTTTGAATACAAAAATTTTTTGAATATGATCTTAGTCTAATCTGAAATAAATAAGCAATTTTCTTTCATGAAAAATGTGAATATTTATTCACAATTTTTTTTTTACAATGTCTCATTGATATACAAAATTGTGTCTACTGCACATATTCAAATTCAAAATTATTATATTGTCCGCCAAGGTAGATGAAAAAGAGTTTATTCGTTTTGGCTGCTTCTTCCAGGTTTTCAAACGTCTTCTCACATTGTGCATCTTCAAATACTTTCATAATTCTGGCAGGTAAGAAAACGGAAAACTGGTTTTCTAATTCAGCGATAATTCTGGTGCCATATTTAGTTCGAACTTTTCGAACTCTTGTCACAACATGCTTTTTATTCAGGGTAAGGTCAGACAACGGTTTGGTAGGCATAATCTCAACCATTCGGCCAACTGAATTCAAAGCTTTGAGATCCATCTTCCCCAAAGGCATCTCGATTTTTCTTTTCGCAAGATCTCAAACATTCACTTCACTGCAATTTGTTCAATGGAACCACACTGTAATCTTTCACTGCTTTAATAGTCCTCTATCCCCACTTCTCAGACATAACCCCACTCATTGGACATGCGCACAAATGTTCTAGAAGCTTCGAAAAAATCAGACTGTCGAGCTATAGTAGTGGCATTCAATACAGGTAATGTTCGTGAAATTTAATTGTTAATAACATTATTATTGACTCAGTGGTACCATCTATTAATGATATTAAATGTAATGGCTAGAAATTTGAAACATTTTGATTTAGCTTGACTAATGCTTAACTTGTGGATAGGTTTAAAAGTAATGAACACTTTCAATACCTTTAATTTTTTTTTATTCAAGAAAAAGACCGAACCTACTTTTATAAAGCAAAATCTTAAACTAATTTAACAAGGTAAAATCTTAGCCTAATTCGTTGAAAGAAACATTCTTAAAACATGAATTCGCACTTATTATAAAAGTCTTTAAGCTTTGTATTTTTCAAACAACAATCTGTAGTATCAACACTTTTAGTCACATCATCAGCGTCATCGTTGTCAGCACTGCTTCCAGCATAGGTACTGATGGTTGGCTGATCCTGAGGAGTCAAGAACCAGGTCTTGAGCGTCAGGACATTTCGTACAGCGCAGTTGTGATTCCAGAACTGGGTATGATGATTACACGTGATGGAAACTGCATTGTGTAATTTCTTTAGCGAAGGACAGCCCAAATCCTCCAAATTGCGTACATGCAATCCAAACTCGTCAAACAATTTCTTCTTTTCAAGTCCTTTGACGTAAATAGCACAAGCACCAAGTAGTATATCTTGAAGTATAGGTCTCACCTCCTCGTAGGGTATGTCACCAGAAGTCCACCCGATACCGTGATAATTGCGAGACAGCCACAAATTTTCACTCTTGTATCGAGCAGGCAGAGAGTTCCAATAGCAGGAAGGTTCAAAGAGGTAGACCAGAGGTTGAGCTTCTTCCTGGAGGGTAACTATAGCCAATTCCTTGAAGACGAACTGGTTGTTGGGCTTCTTGAAGCCTTGCACGTCTACAATGAACTCCATTTCGATGAAAACTGAATTATCTTACTAAAATCATCTACTTTATACCTTTTCTCCCCACCACTATCATCTTAAATCAACTTCTTCACACTACCACTCAATGGTTGGTACTGAATCATACGGTCATGTATAATTAGACAGTAGGCTGCAGTTTCAGCGGGAAAATTGTCTGCAGATTCAAATTCCAAACGAACGTCCACTGAGGTCTGTTTGAGAAACTCATTTTTTTTTGAGCAATCAATGACACAGAGAGGAGCGTATTCTTTAAAATCACTTTTCTTCAACATTGGTTCAGGCTTTTTACCATAGTAGGCTGTCTGAAAGTTTGCATACATCTCATACAGAAGTGCAAATTGATTATGGTCAAACTCCAGATTTAAATTACCATACGGATAGTACTGTGAATTGAGGAATAACTTGACATTGGTTATATTGCAGTGATCGAAGCGATTAGCATATCTGGCTAGCCTATCCTTTCTACCTGTCTGGAAACCCAGTATAACGTAACGTGGTTTTTCCAACTGAGTTGATGTTTTCACAGTCCATATATGTCTTGAGGTGGTGGGAATCAGGGGGTACTCATACAATTCCCATGAGCGAAAACTCATAGTTGTGAGAAAATCTTTTCCAATGATGTTCAGCAAATTTATTTTTTGCTCATCCGAAGCCATTACATATGGTATCATCCATTCCACTTTATGAATTGAGATCTTATATTGCTCTTCGTTTCCTGGCGCTTGTCGTGCTTGAACAATGGCATTCAAGTCACTGCGTGATCTTGTCAGGATGAGTTCATGCTTTGCGTTTACAACGATCTTCCGATAGTCTTCAGCAAATCCCAGGATCATACTGAGTGGTATAGTGACATCAAAGTATCCCGCATTATCGGTCAGACGTTTCGTTCCTTCCGGGATGTCTAGCCATCCTGCATTCTCCATTAAATAAATTTGCCCTGGGGGTAAATGAGACGTAGCTTTTTATGGTGCTAGTGAGACCGACATTTTTGCAACGATCAATCTCAATACCATTGAGTTCATAGCGAACTTCATCAAACAGATAGCAGATGGCATTGCTCACTAGTGCTGTACCAGTAACAGCTGTTACTCCATCAGACCTTGTCAGTCTTCCATACACATGCAGTGAACTCTTGCTGGGTAGTATACACAAATCTTGATGTTGGACAGCAATTCGAATTTTATCACTGTTGTTGAATGACGATGAAGCATAAGGCTGATGTGAGTGAATCTCATAGTGAGCTACGGACTCATCAAATCTCACTGGTGCTTGAATGTTTAGTATTTCTTCCATTTTTATTACAACAGAAGGAGATGATCAATATCTTGAATGGTCGCTTCAGTTTCTTTTTCCACGAGGTTTGATCTTCAGACCAAGCTGTGTCAGAAAGAGCACGTTCTGAGCTGTTAGCGCCTTGCGTGCTGCTTGAGAACTGGCGTGTGTTTCGCATGTTGACGCTGTTATATAAACACCTTTGCGATTGTACACTATACCCATTATGATGACTTGACGTGCAGTCGTATTGTTATCACCTCTCCTCGGAAATTCACCAAGTCTCCGTCTTGATCAACTATGCGGAGCTTCACAGCGATTGGAAGGTAAATGACGTGTGACGGCACTTCAACGATCTTATATCCTGGTAGTACAACAGGAAAGAATTCATGAATCGTGTGCACTTTGCGATGATTCAGGTAAGCTCCAGTAGTGATATTACACTCAACTCGCAGAGCATTCACTTTGAGAATAGCCACAGGTAGATCAGAAGTATGAGTCTTATTGGCTTCGAGAACACGTGGAGCGAATCCCAACAATCGTGCAATAGAATCGTGAGGTTGAAAGTTCACTTTGCGATCACACTTTATCTCGCTGCGCAATGTGTTATTATTTGGCTTGATGTTTATTGTAATTCCATCAATTGCTAGAGCTTTCTGGACATAACTCTCAATGTCTTCAATCTCATAGCTGCCAGTAGGTATGGTCACAACTCGATCACCAACATAGATTTTATTCTTTCCAGTGTCAACGTTAGGAATCGCATTAAATGTAAGCATTTCAACGAGTCCAAGTACATAGTTCTTATGAGGAGAGAGTTCTATTGGTGGAAAATACTCTGAGTCTAGCACAGAAGAGTTTCCTGTTATCGTGAGAGTAAATGATTCTTCCATGATCGTGTTTTTCTCTGTACTGACTCTAGTCCGTTTATTACATGTTCTTATATAGACAGTATTTGTCTTTTATATTTAGTTGTCCAGCTAGAAATTTTAAGCAAAAGTGACCACATTCAACACTGTCATAATCCTGATATCTGTCATGATTGTATTTTATCACGCTACCAACACCTAGGTAATCTACGAGATCCAAAGGTGGACGAAGATTACCGAAACTGTCAAAGTATAGGACATTATCACCGATCTTTCTATAACTTACCCAGTGGGTACCTGGGCCGTGACTATCATCAAGGTTAACAATAGCCGACTCAAGTTGACGAGGTCCCTTTACTGGTAGTTGATTACGCATAAATACTCCACGAAAATGTGAAATCTTTAGAGCTTTAGCATACTTGAAAAGATCGGTATCAGTGAGTGCATGGTGAGGTAGCTTCACTACACGTTTTTTGATGCTGGTTTTAGACGAAGTCCCTGTCCTTTTCGGTAAGGTTTCATATGAAGACCTAATCCTTTTCTGTAGGGTTTTAGGTGTAAACCTTTTCCTAGAGCAATAGCCTCCATTGCATTGTTATGACGTTGAGCTTCTGCCAGTTGTTGCTTAGCTGCGCTAGCATCATTTACCGCCTTAGCTACACCTGCTGCTCCACCAGAGAGAGCTCCAAGTGCATTGAGTCCGGCAAAAATTGGAATCAGTGGCAAAACACCACCGACTTTCGAAGGGATTGGTAGAACACGTGGATTTTGCACTTGATGTTTATCGCCTGCACTTTTGACAGCTTTCTGTGCACCTCTGATTGCAGACTTGATTGCCACTTTTGCATCACTACTTCTTTTAATTGCATTCTTAGCTGCATTCACAACCTTTCTGAATGCTATTAGTTTATTTCTTGCAGCTGGTTTCTTTTTCACACTAGGTTTCCTCTTCTTTGAACTGGGTTTCTTCGTCAGCCCCATACCGAGTTTCGCTTTGGCATTCATAACGTTAGTTATTGCTAATGCTGCCGCTTTCTCGCTATTTCCAGCTTCTTTAGCAAAAACGCGCTGCCAGGCTTTACTAGCTAGTACACGATCTGCAGCGTTTCTCACTTCAACGTTTTCACGATTTCGCGAGTATGCAATGTCGTGTTCTTTACACGCAGCGTCTAGAGGATTGATACCGGGATCACCTCTAGCAAGTCGTTTGGCTAGCTTAGTACCTGGACCACAGTATTGGTAGCCAGGCAAGTGCAACTCAAAAGGCAAGTTGTTTATAACTTTGTTGATCAGTCCTTTACCTCGATGATGACGGCGTGATACTTTGTTCACTTTATGGTGCAGAATCATTCTTCACTGAGCAAAGCTAAGCACGCAACTGATGTAAGAATTATATAAGGGCTGTATTTATAGCTTTCATGACAGTCGAGTTCAAGATGCGCTTTAAGACACAACCCGTTAAACTTCCAGTTGGCAACTTTGACACCTTAGTTCAATCAGAGAAGAAGATGGTAAAACGTCATGGCAGCGTACTACCAGACAGCATTCGAGCAGTATTATGTGGACCATCAAATTGTGGCAAGACGAATACATTACTTGCCCTAATCCTACACCCAAATGGATTAAAATTTGACAATGTCTACGTCTACTCAAAATCCCTCAAGCAACCAAAGTACAAATTCTTGGAGCGGGTGTTAAATAATGTAGAAGGTGTTGAATATTTTCCTTTTAGTGAGCATGAAGATGTAATACAACCATGTGAAGCTCAAGCAAATTCAATAATTGTATTTGACGATGTGGCCTGTGAGAAGCAGGATAACATTAGAGCCTTTTTCTGTATGGGAAGACACGCTCATGTTGATAGTTTTTACTTATGTCAAACTTACGCTCGAATTCCTAAACATCTTGTTCGAGATAATGTCAATATGTTGATACTTTTCAAGCAGGATGAGAGGAACTTGAGACATGTGTATGATGATCATGTGAATACTGATATGAGTTATTCTCAGTTTCGAGACTTATGTTCAGCATGTTGGAATGCTGATAAGTATGGATTTGTTGTTATTGATAAGGACAGTGAGCTCAACAAGGGAAGATACAGAAAAGGTTTTGACTGTTTCATCTCTCTATAAGTACATGTCATGTAGTGAAAATGATTTCATTATAAATTGAGACATCAACACGTCAACATGTCAAAGTTTCACAAAGAGAAGGAGGTGCTCCGTCAAATTGCTAAAGCTAGTGAGACGATTCGACGTACACATCGAAAGCTCAAAATGGGTAAAGAAGCAACTGAAAAGATAATGAGTGAAACGTTTAAGCCAATCGTCATGCCACTGCAGAAACTGGTTGATATATCAAATCCTTCAGTCAAGAAGGAAGTTCAACAAAATGAGCTTGTAAAGAAAAAGGATGAGGAGGATGAGCATGAGGAGGAGGATGACGAGCAGGAAGAGGATGATGATAATGCTTCCTTTATGACTGCTGATGCTGAAGGCGAGCAAGATACAACTATTCTTCAAGAAGATGCCGTGACTGAGTCTGCTGATAATTACGAGTATTTAACAAACAAATTTCTCAGGATGCTGCAAAAAAATAGGAAGCAGTATTTGGATATGGTTTATGGTGTGCGTAAACTCAATGATGGCAGTCTTATGATTGGTGACAAACCCATTAGTTTTGAGGGACAATATATCAATGTTGGTGGTAAACAGTATCTGAAAACCGTTGGTCTCCTTGAACTTCTATTCAAACAAAATCCAGCAGAATCTCATATAAGCACTGACGATCGAAACAATTATAAGGAAATTTTGATTGCTACAAATGCACACAAGAAGCGATACAGTCCCAGTGAATCCATTCGCACTAGCAGCAATAATAAGTACAAGAACTTTATTTCAAAATTATTTAACGTATCACGCAGACGATCATCCAAAGGTGGAGGTTCCCTACCACAGTTTATGGTAGCAAGAAAAAATGTAAAGCCTGACTACGTCTACTGGGACGACCCTAACGAACTTGTTGATCGTCTTCGTCTACTCCTAGCATCTCAGGCAGCAGGCAACCCGAGTCATAACAATGAAATTATATCAATCATTGAGGAACTGCGGGAAGCTGAAATCATATATTAGGAGGGTACTGAGAACGCTTTCATCAGTATGACGATGAGCATCGACGTGTTTGGACGTCACCTGGATCGAACCGCTGCAGGAAGCCGTGGGCCGCCTGGTGTTGGATTCAAGATTACTTCTGACGGCCATTACGATGTAGATGGCAAGAGAGTTTGTAACGTTAGTGAGGCCAAAGAACAATACGACGCAGTCAATTTGGGACTTGTACAGCGTATTGTGCAAAACGAGATACGTACTGTGTATCAAGTCACATCATCTATGCGAACAGAGATTGACAATAATAGTTTGATGATACGTTTACTCGAAGAATCAATCAACGAAAAACTTAAAAATCTGGAGATTGACACCCAAAGAAATTGATCAGTCAGTAACACTGAACTCATTTCCCAGTTGGACGCTCGATTTAACGCACTCGAGAATGGACAAGGAGAAATTGGCAGTAGTCACAGAACTGCATAAACCTGCTAGAAAGAATTATCCACGTTGTCGTGTGCAAACGCGTGGTATAGACGAGACGTGGCAGGCAGATTTGGTTGAAATGCTACCATATGCCCGTGAGAATAATGGCTACAAGTATTTACTTACCGTTATAGATATTTTCTCCAAGTACGCTTGGGCGGTTCCTGTTAAAAGCAAGAGTGGACCAGATGTTACTTTAGCAATGCAATCTATACTTGTGCGGGATCGTGTGCCAAAAAACTTACACACCGATGAAGGCAAAGAATTTTAAAATTCACATTTTAAATAACTTATGCAACGATATGGCATCAATCTCTACTCAACGCAAAGTAATCTAAAGGCATCAATCTGTGAAAGATTTAATCGCACGCTTAAGAATAAGATGTGGCCACAATTTAGCTTAAGAGGCAACTATAAGTGGATAGACATTTTGCCTACTCTCGTCTCCAAGTACAACAATACCAAACATCGATCAATCGGTATGAAGCCAAAAGATGTCAATGTCGAGGATGAAGAGGAGCTGATGCAACGCTTTAAAAACTGCGAAATATACCGAGGAGAAGACCAAAGTTCAAAGTTGGTGACAAAGTTCGAATCAGCAAGCACAAGCACGTTTTTGAGAAAGGATACACCCCCAACTGGACAACAGAGATATTCACTGTGGATCGAGTTATGCTTACGAATCCAGTGACGTACAGGCTCAAAGACTATCAAGAACAACCCATTGCTGGTGGATTTTATGAGCAAGAACTTCTCAAAGTTAAACATCCAGACGTATACCTTGTGGAAAAAGTAATCAAGAAACGTGGTGATAAAATACTTGTAAAGTGGCTAGGTTTTGACAGTTCACACAACAGCTGGATAGATAAATCAGATATGTAATCAACTTTGTGCGATGTTAAATCAACTCTGTACAATGTCGAACCAATGATGAATCAATGTTTAACCAACGATGAATCAATGCTGAACCAATGATGAATCAATGTTGAACCAACGTTGAACCAATGATGAATCAACGGCGATTAAATGTTAAACTAAATTATGAGATTTATAATACTAAGTTTACGCTTGTGCTAACTAGATGTAAGGTTTTTGATAAATAAAAAAAGCCCTTCGTACATATATAATGTTTTTATTCAATACGACCCTCATACGTACTATTTACACTTGAACCTAATCTTTTACTAGAATATCTAGCAATTCTTCATCACTATCGCTTAAAACATCATCGACATTCATTACGCTGATTCTATAATGCCCCCATGCGAGGGTGTCTGTACTGTTTGGGAGTAAGTATCGCTTATCGTCATAAGGACTCAGTGCAATCTTTTGCTGTTCAATAGTTTCGACGTTGTGTAGTCTTCACCTAATCACATATTGCGTTCTAGATTGGATACACAAATTTCGCAAGCATTCTGTGTAATCATCGAAGGTGATACTTTTCTTTACAACGGCTGCTTTTACACCTTTGGCTTTTTTAACAAAGTCCTCACCATTGACACGGACACTATACATCTTACTACGCAAACCAACAAATTCCGTAATTATTTTACCATTACATTCATCTTTCATCAAACCCAGAACTTTCTTGTTTTTTTGAGGCATTCCAAAAATATTGTCTCGAGGGTAATCTGATGTGTCGAACTGTTGAATATTCTTTTCCATATCTTCTTTCATGTCGGCATAAATGTCCTGACACTT
>CAKNXH010000707.1:251128-265263 GCA_932178445.1 Andricus quercusramuli | reverse complement strand
AAATATTAATTCTCAACTGAAAAAGAAAACTTTAAACAAAAACGGAATAGATAAATTTTCATTTGAAACCAAATTAATTTTCAAACTGGAAAAATTGATTGTTCATTTGAAAAAATTAATTTTCAAATTAAAAGTAATTAATTTTCAACCAAGAAATTATATTGATAGAAATTAGCTCATGGTATTTATGTTTTCAATAGAATGTGTGAATAATTTTTTACTTACTATTTAAATTTACAAGGCAGGATTTTGGAAAGATTGTTTCATTTATTTCGAACAAAATGAATTAATTTTTCGGAAAAATAGTTGGTATTTTAAACAAAAATATTAATTTTCTAAAAAAAAAAACAAATTTTCAATTTTCAAGTAGTTGAATTTTCAACTAAAAGAAATTTTAACTAATGATGAAATATTTAAATTTACAATCGAAAAATTAATTTTGAACCAAAATAGAGGGAAAATTTCTCAAAAAATATTTAAATTTACAACACAAAACATGAATTTTCAACTAAAAAAAAATTTTTCAGAAGATATTTGATTTTTAAACAACAAAATTAATTAATTTTTTGAAGAATAGTTGTTTTTTGAAACAAAAATATTAATTTTGTACCAAAAAAGACAAATTTTCAATGTTCAAATACATGAATTTTCAACTAAAAAGAAACTTTAACCAATCATGAATTAGTAAAATTTATAGTAAAAATATTTATTCTCAACCAAAATAAAGAGGAAATTTTTCAACAAATATTTAAATTTTCAACACAAATGATAAATTTTCAATTTAAAAAATTAATTCTCTAACCGGAAAAAATTAATTTTCAAACTTCAAACATTAATTAATAAACAAAAGAGTATTTTTTTACCAATAAAAAAACAATTTCTCAAATTTAAATAGTTGAATTTTCAACTAGAAAGAAACTTTGACCAATAAAAAAATGATTAAACTTACAGTAAAAAAATTATCAACCTACCAAACAAAAAAGAAAATTTTTCAACAAATATTCAAATTTTCAACAAAAAATATTAATTTTCAACTGAGAGAGAAAAATTTGAACAAAAATGGTAAGGATAATTTTGTATTCAAAAAAATTAATTTTCAAACTGAAGAAATTGATTTTTCAACTAAAAATTATTATTTTCAAACTAAAAATTATATTAATAGAAATTAGTTTCTGGTATTTATGGTTTCTTTCAATTTCATGCATTTCGAACAAAATTAAATAATTTTTCAAAAAGTGTTAGCTTTTTTAAACAAAAATATCAATTTTCGAACAAAAAAAGATAAATTTTCAATTTTCCAATAGATGAATTTCCAAACTGAAAAAAATAATTTTCAAACTAAAAATACTGATTTTCAACCAAAAAACTAATGTCATTTTCAAACTGGAAAAATTAATTTTTTAACTAAAAGTAATTAATTTTCAACCAAAAATTTATTCTATTAGAAATTAGCTCTTGTTATTCATGTTTATTATGGAAGGTGTGAAAATGAATTTTTAACAAAAAAAAAATCTTTAAGTAAAAATGGAATCGATAAATTTTAATTTGAAAAAATTAATTTTCAACAAAATTAATTAATTTTATAGAAAATATTTGGTTTCTAAACAGAAGGATTTTTTTACCAAAAAGACAAAATTTCCAAATTTAATTATTTGTATTTTCAACTTTCAAATAGTTGAATTTTTAACTAAAAAAACTGTAACTAATAATAAAATAATCAAACTTACAATAGAGAAATAAATTTTCAACAGAAAATATTAATTAAAATTGAAAGAATTAATTTTCAAACTGAAAAAATTAATTTTTGAACTAAAAATAATTAATTTTCTACCAAAAAACTAAATTAATAAAAATTGGCTCATAATATTTATGCTTACTTTCGAAGGTGTGAGTAATTTTTTACTTACTATTTAAATTTACAAGGTAAGAATTTCGGAAGATTGTTCTTGCACTTTAAACAAACTTAATTATTTTTTCTTAAATAGTTTATTTTTTAAACAAAAGGATTTTTTTTTCAACAAGTGACTAATTTTCAGCGAAAAAGAAACTTCAACTTAAAAATTTTTTAACAAATATTAATTAATTTTTCGGAAAAATAGTTGGTTTTTTAAACAAAAATATTAATTTTCTACCAACAAAAAAAACAAATTTTCAATTTTCAAATAGTTGAACTTTCAACTAAAAAGAAACATTAACCAATAATGAAATTTCAAATTTACAGTAGAAAAATTAATTTTGAACCAAAATAAGGAGGAGATTTTTTACCAAATATTTTAATTTACAACACAAAATATGAATTTTCAACTAAAAAAATCTTTGAGAAAAAATGGAACAGGTAAATTTACATTTGAAAAAATAAATAAATTTCAAACAAAATAAAGAGAAAATTTTCCAACAGAAATTGGCTCATAATATTTTCGTTTACTATGGAATGCATGAATAATTTTTCACTCAATATTTAAATTTACAAGGCCGGAATTCAAAAATATTATTTCATGCATTTCAAACAAAATTGATTAATTTTTCAACAACCAGTTGATTTTTTTAACCGAAAGTTTAATTTTTTTGCCAAAAAAGACAAATATTCAACTTTCAAATAGTTGTATTTTTAACTATGATGAAAATTTAACATATAATGGAATAGTTCAATTTACAGTGAAAATTTTTAATTTTCAACGAAAAAATGAAGAACTTTCAATAAAATAATTAAATTTTCAACATAAAATATGAATTTTCAACTGAACAAAAACTGGAAGCAAAAGTGGTATAGTTAAATTTGGATTTGAAAAAATTAATTTTTACACCAACAAAATTAATTATCAATCGAAAAAAAAATAAATAAAATAAAAAATTTTCAACGGAATGTTTTTTTTTAACCAAGAAGATTAACTTTCGACGAAAAAAATAAGGATTTGTTAACAAAATATAAAAATTTTGTACTAAAAATATTCATTTTCAATGAAAAATATCAAATTTCAAAAAAAAAAAAAAAAATGGAAAAGTTTCAGTGTTAAATACAAAAAATTAATTTTCAATAAAGAAAAAAAAATAAATTTTCAACAAAGGAGATGAATTTTCAAAAAAAGAAGGAATTTTTAACAATGGTGAAGTATTCAATAAAAAAGTGGAATTCTCAACATACAAATGTTGCTAATAGTCAAAAAAGATTTAAATTTAAAAAAACAGGAATTCAATGGAGGACAAGAATTTTTAACAAAACTCATAAATTTTCTACTAAAAATGGTAAATTTCATATTTAAATGATGAAATTTGAAAAAGAGTTAAAATTTTGACTAGGGGTGATTTTTCCGTTAATAAAGAAAAAACAATTCTCATCAAATTTTGAATTTCCAAGCTTGAATTTTCATTAAAAAATAAATAACTTTCAATTAGAAAAAAAAAAGAATTAAAAACAGTCGAATTTTCAACCGGATAATTGAATAATTTTTCAAGAAAAAATTTTATTTCCACAAAAGCTGTTTAATGTTTTAACCAATGCGATGAGTTTTCAACTAAAATTATGAATCTTGAAAAAAATGAATTTTCAGGAAAGTAATTCAAATTTTCACTATAGTGGATATTTCAAACTAACAAAATTTTAATTTGCAAAAAAAAACAACAGAAAGACGGTTTTTTAACAAAATAGTAAACAAAAATTTTAATGAATCAAAATTCATTAAAATTTTTATTCAAATTAAATTGAATTAATTTTAAAAAGATTACTTTTTAACAAAATATTTACATCTTTAACGAAAAAGGTAATTTTTAAAAAACCATTTAAATTTTTAAACCAATTAATTAAATTTTAAACTAAAATTATGAATTTTTAATCAAAAACAATTTGTAATTAATAATAAATAAACAGTTGAATTTTACAAAAAAAAACAAATTTCCAGAAAAGACGATTTTTCAACAAAATTTTCATCAAATTAAATATTAATAATATTTAATTTTAATTAAGTTTTTTTTTAGTTTAATTTTAATTTAATCTTCATTTAAACTGAATTAATTTTTAAGAAAGTAGTTCAACCCTCAATCAAGTAGCTCAGAAAAATGACTCTTTAACAAAATATATACATTTTCAACAAAAAATTTAATTTTAAAAAAAGCGCTTCAATTTTTCAACAAAAAAAGACAAATTTTCAATAAAATGCTTGAGTCCTTAACATGAAAAGATTAGTTTTCAACCAAGCAGTTGCACTGCTGAAAAAAAATTTCTACCAAAAAATACGATTTCTCAAAAAAAAAAAAAAAAAAATCAATTGAATTATGTTTTAATTAAATTTTTATTCAAAATGTTTATTCAATTAAATTTTAAATAGAATAAATTTTTATTGAATTTTTATTTAAATTAAATCAAATGAATTTTTAAATTAATAATAAAAAACAGTTGAATTTAATAAAAAAAAAATGTATTGAATTACATTTTTAATAGATTTAACTTTTATTGAATTTTTATTTAAATTAAATCAAATTAATTTTTAACAATGCAGTTCAACTTTTAATTAAGTAGCTCAATTTCTGACAATAAAGAAATAAATGAATTTTCAACTAAAATTATGACTCTTCAACCAAAAAAAGGAATTTTCAACAAATTAATTCAAAATTCAAAAATAGTTGACACTTTAACCAAAAAAGTTTAAATTAATAATAAAAAACAGTTTAATTTAATCAATGAAGATGAATTTTCAACAAAATAATTTCAACCAAACAGTTGAATTGTTAACAAAATAAATAAATTGATTATCAAAAGAGACGTTTATCCCACACAATTTTTATTAAATTAAGTCTCAAGTTAATTTAATTTTAATTAAATTTTTATTTAAATTAAATAAATTTTCAGCAAAGTAGTACAAATTTCAATCAATTAGTAAACAAAAATATTAATAAAATAAAATAACTAAATAAATAAAAATAAAAAAAAATAAAAAATAAATAAAAATTCAATCAAATATTATAATTTTTCAAGAAAAGAAGGGGTGAGTCAAAAATCAGTGCAAATAACGTCACGTAATTTTTTGGATGACTCCTGGAGAGAAGAATCAAAATCCTTGTTGGCTCGAATTTCAATAAAAGAATAAAAAAATTCTTAATAAAGAGTCTGTTGAAAACGAGTTTTGGGAACAGGTCTCTTTCAATCCCATGAAGCGATGCGCAAAAAAAAAAAAAAAAAAGAAAAAATTTAGACTCTAAACAAAGAGTGCCGTTACGAAGACTACGAAGAAATAGGGAGCATGTGGTCCTTATTAATCGCCCATAGCGAAGCAAAATTTGTGCATCTTGATTAAAATCACGAATTCGCGCCTTGCCACATGGACTTGTAAGAAATTTTTTAAAAGAGTCTACTGTTCTGCATTTCCATGATTATCGTCTCCCTTTTCTAAGCAAGAACAGATGAAAGTCTCCTTCCATTCAAATTTATTTTTTTTTACTTCCTCATAGAGGAAGCTTTGTAATGGTAACATTTTCAAAAACGAAAAAAAAAATTTAATTCATTCGATTAAACCTTTCTCAATTAAAAAATGTCTAATACAATATTTTAAAAATTAGTTTCTTATGTACAAACTTTTTTCATTAGCATAATTCAAAGTTTATGAAAGAGTATACAAGATTTTTTGGTTCGAGGCGAATCGATTGACCTATAATATCATTGCATTTTATTGAAAAGAAGAAAAGTTATGGTAATTTATATATTTTTAAAATCGATTTTTCAAGTAAAAATTTTCTCATTCTTATAATTTTAAGTTGATGCAAGAACAGAAAGGATGGGTTGATTCGAGACAAATCGATTGACCTATATTATTATTACATTTTATTGAAGAGTAAGTATGCTATGATAATGCATGAAACTTAAAAATACGGTTTTTCATAGTAACATTTGTTTAGTTAACATATTCCAAAGTTAATACAAGGATACGAGAAATGCCTTTGTTGGAGAGCAATCGATTGACCTATAATATTGATACATTTTATCAAAGAGTAAGAAAGCTATGGTAATGCATAATATTTGAAAATATGGTTTTTATAGTGAAACTTTGTTCTTCAAAATAAGTGAAAGTTGATGCAACGATAAAAAATATTTTTTGATATGAGAATAACCGATGGACCTACAATATTGATACATTTTATTAAAGAGCAGGGAAGTTATGGTGATTTATATATTTTTAAAATCGATTTTTACAGTAAAAATTTCCTTATTCTCATAAGTTAAAGTTGATGCGAAAATAGAAAAGTTCTCTCGATTCGAGTCGTGTCGATTGACCTATAATATCAATACATTCTATTGAAGAGTAAGGAAGCTATGGTGGTGCATAATATTCGAAAATACGGGTTTTCATAGTGAAACTTTTTTCTTCAACATAATTCAAAGTTGATGCAAGATCATGAAAGATTCCTTGGTTTCATACGAATCGATTGACCTATGATATTAATAAATTTCATTCAAGGGCAGGGAAGTTATGGTAATTTATATATTCTGAAAATCTTTTCTTTATAAAAAAACTTTTTGCTTCAATATAATTCATAATTGATGCGAAAATAAAAACATTCCTTGACTCGAGACGAATTGATTGACCTACAATATTGATAAACTTTATTGAAGAGTAGGTAAGTTATGGTAATGCATAATATTTGAAAATACGGTTTTTATACTAAAAGTTTTTTCTAAAACATACTTAAAAAATTATGCAACAATATAAAATATTTCTTAATTCGAGAAGAATCGATTGACTTTCTCATTCTTATAATTTAAAGTTGATGCGAGAATAGAAGAGTTGTGTTGATTCGAGACGAATCGATTGACCTATAACGTGAGGAAGTTATGGTAATGCCTAATATTTGAAAACACGGTTTTTATCGTAAAACTTTTTTTGTTATTGTTATTCAAAATTGATACAAGATTATAAAAGATTCCTTGATTCGAGAAAAATCAATTGACCTATAATAATACATTTTATTGAAGAGCAGGGAAGTTATGGTGATTTATGTATTCTGAGAATCGATTTTTGATAGTGTAACTCCATTCATCATTATAATTCAAAGTTGATGCAGGAATATAAAAGATTCCTTGGTTTGAGAAAAATCGATTGACCTATAATATTAATACATTTTATTGAAGAGTAGGGAAGTTATAGTAATTCATATATTTTGAAAATCGGTTTTTTATACTAAAACTTTTTCCATTAACATAATTCAAAGTTGATGCAAGAACAGAAAAGATGTGTCGATTCAAGTCAGATCGATTGACCTATAATATTAATACATCTTATTGGAGATTAAGAAAGCTATGGTAATGCATGATATTTGAAAATACGGTTTTTTATAGCAAAACTTTTTTCCTCAAGATAATTCAACCTTCTTTCGGGTATGTAAAAGATTCCTTGTTTGAGGCGAATCGATTGACCTAAAATTATGATACATTTTACGAAAGAGTAAGGAAGCTATGATAATTTATATTTTTTAAACTCCATTTTTATAGTAAAAATGTTTTCATGCTCATAATTTGAAGTTGATGAGAGAATAGAAGAGTTGTGTTGATTCAAGGCGAATCGATTGACCTATAACATGAGGAAGCTATGGTAATGCATGATATTTGAAAATACGGTTTTTTATAGCAAAACTTTTTTCCTCAAGATAATTCAACCTTTTTTCGGGGATATAAAAGATTCCTTGGCTTGAGACGAATCGATTGACCTACAATTATGATACATTTTACGAAAGAGAAGGGAAGTTATGGTCATTTATATTTTTTCAAACTCGATTTTTATAGTAAACATTTTTTCATTCTCATAATTTAAAGTTGATGAGAGAATAGAAGAGTTGTGTTGATTCAAGACGAATCGATTGACCTATAACATGAGGAAGCTATGGTGATGCATAATATTTGAAAAGGCGGTCTTTATAGCAAAACTTTTTTCGCTAGCGTCATACGAAATTGATACAAGAATATAAAAAATTCAATCAATTGACCTATAATAATAATACATTTTCTTAAGGAGCAGGGAAGTTATGGTAATTTATGTAATTTGAAAATCGGTTTTTTATAGCAAAACTTTTTTCATTAACATAATTGAATGTTGATGCAAGAACAGAAAAGATGTGTTGATTCAAGACGAATCGATTGACCTATAATATTGATACATTTGATTGAAGAGTAAGGAAGATATGATAATGCATAATATTTAAAAAACGATTTTTATAGTAAACTATTTTTCTTCAACATAATTCAAAGTTGATGCAAGATATAAAAGATTCCTTGGTTTGATAAGAATCGATTGACCTACAATATCAATCAATTTTAGTTATCAGTAGAGAAGTTATGGTTATTTATATGGTTTGAAAATATGCTTTTCATAATAAAATTTTTTCATCATCATAATTCAAAGTTGATGCAGTAATATGAAAGATTCTCTGGTTGGAGAAAAATCAATTGACCTATAATATTAATAAATTTTATCAAAGAGTAGGCAACTTATGGTAATTCATATATTTTGAAAATTGGTTTTTATAGTAAAACTTTTTTCGTTGGTGTAATTCGAAGTTCATACAAGAATATAAAAAATGCAATCGATTGACCTATAATAATAATACATTTTATTAGAGAGCAGGGAAATTATGGTAATTGACGTATTCTAAAAATCGGTTTTTCATAGTGAAACTCTTTTCATTCGCATAATTCAAAGTTGATGCAAGAACAAAAAAGGTGTGGATTCGAGACAAATCGATTGACCTATGATATCAATAAATTTCATTGAAGAGTAGGGAAGCTATGGTAATGCATGATATTTGAAAATATGGTTTTTTATAGCAAAACTTCTTTCCTCAAGATGATTCAACCTTGTTTCAGGCATATAAAAGATTCTTTGGTTTGAGACGAATCGATTGACCTAAATTATGATACATTTCACGAAAGAGTAGGGAAGTTATGGTAATTTATATATTTTAAAAATCTATTTTTATAGTAAAAATTTTCTCATTCTCATAATTTAAGCTTGATGGAAGAGCAGAAAAGTTGTGTTGGTTCAAAACGAATCGATTGACCTATAATATTAATAAATTTCATCAAAGTGTAGGGAAGTTATGGTAATTCATATATTTTGAAAATCGGTTCTTTATAGCGAAAATTTCTTCACTAACATCATTCAAAGTTGATGCAAGAATATAAAACATTCCTTGGTTCGAGACGAATCGATAGACCTATAATATTAATACATGTTATCAAAGAGTAAGGAAGCTATGGTCATTTATATTATATCAAAAAAAGGTTTTTCGTACTAAAAATGTTTTCGTCCTCATGATTTAAAGTTGATGCAAGTATAGAAAAGTCCTGTTAATTCAAGACGAATCGATTGACCTATAAGATTGATAAATTTTATTGAAGAGTAAGAAAGCTACGGTAATGCGTAATATTTAAAAATACGGTTTTTATAGTGAAACTGTTTTCTTCAACATAATTCAAAGTTGATGCAACAATATTAAAGATTCTCCGGTTCGAGACGAATCGATTGACCTACAATATTGGAACATTTTATCAAAGAGTAGGGAAGTTATGGTCATTTATATATTATTAACATCGATTTTTATAGTGAAAATTTTCTCATTTCATAATTTATAGTTGATGCAAGAACAGAAAAGATGTGTCGATTCAAGTCAGATCGATTGACCTATGATATCAATACATCTTATTGGAGAGTAAGAAAGCTATGGTAATGCATGATATTTGAAAATACGGTTTTTTATAGTAAAACTTCTTTCTTCAACATAATTCAAAGTTGATGCATGAATATAAAAGATTCTTTGGTTCGAGGAGAATCGATTGACCTATAGTTTTATTGAATTTTATTCAGGAGCAGAGGAGTTATGGTAATTTAAATATTTTGAAAATTGGTTCTTTACAGAAAAACTTATTTCATTATCATAAATCAAAGTTGGTGCGATGATTTAAGAGATTCCTTGGTTTCAGACGAATCGTTTGACCTAGAATATTAATGTATTTTACCAAAGAGTAGGAAAGTTATTGTAATTTATATATTTTGAAAATCAGTTTTTTTAAGTACAACTTTTTTCAGTAACATAATTTAAAATTGATGGAAGAACAAAAAAGATGTGTTGATTCAAGTCAGATCGATAGACCTATAGTAATCGATTGACCTAATACAAAAAACTAAAAATATGAATTTTCATCTAAAAAAATATATATGTTTTTAATTCAGTCGAATTTTCCATACAATGCATTAGTTTTCAATCAGAAGGTAGAAATTTTACTGAAAAAACATAAATTTGCAACCGTAAGTTGTATCGTTCCATTTTCAGTAAAAATATTAATTTATATAATAAAAACAATTTATTTGAAAAAAAAATTACAATTTTTAACATAATGGATGAATTTTCAACTAAAAGACATGAATTTTCAACAAACAATGGATTAGTTTATTTTCAGTCAGGAAAATTAATTGTTAAGCAAAACAAAAAAAACACGAATTTTCAACAAAAAATGGTGAACTTAAATTTTTGGTCAAGAAAATTATTCATCCAACGAACAAAAAAGCTGATTTTAAAGAAAAAAATTGAATTTTTCGCTAACAATATGAATTTTTAACTAAACATAAGATTTTTCTACTAAACAATGGAACAGGATGAATTTGATTCAAAAATGGAACAGTTACATTCTTGTTAAAAAAAATATTTTTTACTGACAATAAAAAATAATTTTTAACAAAAAGAAATTAATTTTTAATACAAAAAGCTAAATTTTCGATCAAAAACCGGAATTCTCTGGCCGACCTTACTTCGTTACCAAACAGACTTGATTCTGCACCCTAGCCGACTTGGCTCTTTATCCTAACCCACACTCTAGCCGATTTAGGCCTGTACTCTCGCCAAATTAACTCTGTACTCTATCCGACTGCACTCCTTACTTTAGATGACTTTATCGAGCGCCCTAGCCGACTTTACATCATACCCTAGCTGACCTTACTCCGTGCCCGAGCCGACTTGACTCTGTACCCTAGCCGACTATAACCCGGGCCGTTGTCGACTGAAACCTGTATCTTAGCCGACTTTGCCCCGTACTCGAGATGAGTTTATCTTTTATTCTGACTGATTTTAATCCGTACCGTAGCCGACTGAACCCTGTACCCTAGCCGAATTTATCCCCCACTCTGGCCGATTCTATCTCACGCTCTAGCCGATTTTATCTCACAATCTAGCCGACTTCACCTCGAACCCTAGCCGACTTTACTCTTTTGTGTGGGTGCATGATGCCTACTTCAACTAATTTTTCTGAATGAATGTTAGCAATCCTAGTCGACTGAACCCTGTACCTTAGCCGACTTTATATCACACCCTAGCCGATTTCACCTCGTACCCCCGCCATGTTCACTTTATACCCTAGCCGACTTTACTCCGTACTTTAGATAACTATACCCAGCTCCCTATGCGAACTCATCCCGCACCCTAGCCGACTTTACAACATACCCTAGATGACTCTACCCCAGCCGACTTGGTTCTGTACCCTAGACCTGCACTCTAAATGAGTTTATCTTCTATCGTAGCTGTCTTTACTCCGTACCATAACCGACTGAACCCTGCACCCTAACCGAATTTATCCCACACTCTAGCCGATTCTATCTCACACTGTAGCCGATTTTATCTCACAATCTAGCCGACTTCGCCTCGAACCCTAGCCGACTTTACTCTTTTGTGTAGGTGCATGATGCCTGCTTCAACTAATTTTTTGAATAAATTTTAGCAATCCTAGTTGAAACTGATTTTTTCCGACAGATTTTCCCACAGCCAATTATTTCGGTATCTGTGGGAAAAAATTAGTTTTAACTAGGATTGCTGAAATTTAATCAGAAAAATTAGTTGAAGTAGGCATCATGCACCTACGCAAAAGAGTAATGTCGGCTAGGGTACGAGGTAAAGTTGGCTAGCGTACGGGGTAAAATCGACTAGGGTAAAGGATAAAGTCGTCTAAGTTATAGGGTAAGGTCGGCTAAGCTACAAAGTAAACCTGGCGAGGGTACGAGGTAAAATCGGCTAGAGTGTGAGATAAAATCGGCTAGAGTGTGAGATAAAATCGGCTAGAGTGTGAGATAAAATCAGCTAGAGTTTGAGATAAAATCGGCTAGAGTGTGAGATAAAATCGGCTAGAGTGTCAGATAAAATCGGCTAGAGTGAAGTATAAAATCGGCTAGAGTGTAGGATGAATTGTGTTAGGGTACAGGTTTCAGGTATTTATAGAAATTATCTTCAACAGTAAATTAATTAAGTATATCAGCATTAACTATGATAATTTTTTCAGAATTGCGACCTGCAGATCATTTTAAACAGTATAAACCTGATCTATCCCACTTTGCCCCGGTCTCCACAACGTGTTCGAAAGGTGAAATTAAGAAAAATGAATGAATCGCTGGAGGATCTTGAAAAATAGAGTCAATGTCACTTTATCAAGTATGACACAAAGGTCATTGTGAACACGTGTAAAGAATGGTGTAAAGTGCTTGCTCATGTCGTCAGGCCGCCTACGTCAATTCACCTGTTTGTGTAAACTTCAACCTCAGATAGAAGAGATTGGACCAGACAGGCCGTAAGTCCCAAATTTTATCCGAGAGGCCCGAAGCTTCATGCGATTATTCTCTCAAACTCGTAACGGTTCACCTTGGTCTTGAGAGCCGCCCAAGGCAATTTGCGAGATATTAATAATAAATTAATCCCAACGCCCAACGTGGGCGTTGGAATTCATTTATTATTAATCTTTCCTGGGGGAAGAGTTTGCACTTCCTAATCGAGCAGTTTTAAAATATTCAAAAAATGGTAGCAAGTGCAAGCACATAAAACCACCATAAACCATAAAACGCACCCATTGTGAATGAAAAAAAAAAATTTCTCAAGAAACAAAAATTTCTTTCTGGACGAAAATAAAAAAGAGAAAAGAAAAATGTGAATAGAACAATCCAAACGGAATTTGATTGGCTGCCTTCTTATTTTCCTTTCCTCTTTTTTATTTTTGTCCAGAAAGAAATGTTTTTTTTGTTTGTTTTTTTCCCCAAAAAAAATTCTTTTTTTCTTGTTCATAATAGGAGAATTTTATGGTGGTTGTCCAAATTTGATCGCACAGAATTCTTGAAAATAAAAAACAGAATCCAACAACAAAATTCTGCAACAACAAAATTCTGCAACAACCATAAAATGTTCCCGTTGTAAATAGAAAAAAAAATTTCTTTCCGGACGAAAATAAAGAAGAGAAAAGAAAAATGAGAATGAAACTAACCGAACGGGATTTGTTTGGTTGCCTTCTTATTTTAACTTTTCTCTTTTTTTATTTTTGTCCAGAAAGAAATGTGTTTTTTTTCGAAGAAAATTCTTTTTTTCCTGTTCATAATAGGAGCATTTTATGGTGGTTGTCCAAATTTGGTCATATAGAATTCCTGAACATAAAAAACAGAATCCAACGACGAAATTTCTACAACAACCATAAAATGCTCCCGTTGTAAACAGAAAAAAAATTTCTTGAAAAAAAAAATTTCTTTCTGGACGAAAATAAAGAAGAGAAAAGAAAAATGAGAATGAAACTAAGCGAACGGGATTTGTTTGGTTGCCTTCTTATTTTTGTTTTCCCTTTTTTTATTTTTGTCCAGAAAGAAATGTTTTTTTTTCAAAGAAAATTCTTTTTTTCCTGTTCATAATAGGATCATTTTATGGTAAATAGAAAGAAAAAAATTCTTAAAAAAAAATTTCTTTCTGGACAAAAATAAAAGACAGAGAAGAAAAATGAGAAATAATCAACTAAAGGGGATTAAGTTGGTTGCCTTCCTCTTCTTCTTTCCTGTTTTACATTTTTTTAGTCCAGAAAGAAATTTTTGTTTTCAACGAAATTTCTTTCTTCTATTCACAATAAGAACATTTTATGGTGGTTGTCCAAATTTGATGGAAAAGTATTCCTGAAAATGAAAACAAGCTTCCAATGACCAAATTTGTACAAACACCATGAAATGTTCCCCTTGTGAGTAGAAAAAAACATTTTTCTTGAAAAAAAATTTCTTTCTGGACAAAACTAAGAAAGAGAGAAGAAAAATGACAAAGCAACCAACTAAAGGGGATTCAGTTGGTTGTCTTCTCATTTTTCTTTCCTC